>PVJH01027475.1:0-28607 GCA_004026705.1 Nesogale talazaci | reverse complement strand
TATATAAGAACAATTGAATATTGAGAAAATATCCCTGTCAAGCCTAGAGCAAGGCTACAAGGCCAATATTAGCCCATTTGTCTGATACTAATTTATAGATTCCCCTTCAGACTCACAGACACATGCAATGACACTGAAAGTTATCACAGTCAGTGGGTGGAAAGTCTTGTGGATCCAGTGGTGTTGTAAGCAGCTCAGAGCTGGCAGGGGTCTTCAGCTCGTTCCTCCAGCTCCAAGCACAAGCTTAGCTCCATGTGTCTTCTCAGCTGGAATGGTTCCCAGGAGTCACCTTGCACCTTGCCTTCAGCGAGCTGTTTATCTCCTTAGTGCTCCAAATGAGGTCACCAAACTGCAACTTGATTGACAGACTAAACTCCACTCTTTCATTCTTAGTCCTCTAAATTGATAACAGATTATATAATTACCACAGTGGATGCCTTGATGCAAAATTACTTCTATGTAAAGCACTTTCTTACGCAGATATGAGTGTCACTGGTTTTGTTTCTCTAGACAACTCAGTATAACACAAGAGAATTACCAAGCGAAGCAGTAATTCTTAAGATTAACTAAAAAATTATTGCATATTTAGGTATTTATAAGCAATTTAACAAAAGCATGTAAGGCACTATTAGCAGATTAGTTCAAAACTGGTGAAGTTTCTAGAGCCAGAACAACTCTCATCTGTGAAGGTTATGTTTTCCACTAGAAAGAAATTTTCATTTCCTTTGGATAAGGAATCTACAAGTTAACATGCATATATGCCAAGACCAAGTCTTGAATAAATAAGTAACTTGTTAAAAAAACTCTTGTGGATATTCACCTCTATACAACAAGGAAAAAAAGTGTCACTTCTCTCTTTAATGTGAGTACACAGAGAAGTATGGTCCTTTGCTGTCTAAGACAGTTCTACAAATATAATCTAATTCTGAAAATAGAGTAATTAAATGGGAGAGAAATTTTGAGAAATGAGTATGCTAGATTAAACCCATCATCCTATATAAAATCTATCATATTATTCCAGCTACTTGCTGAGGAACAAGACAGGAAAATAGGAAAGAGTATAACAGTATGACTAATTAAAAATAATTAGTAGACTGAAGATAAAAATAAAGCCAGTATTCTTAGCAAGTTTTATAATTTGACATAAGTAGCTTGACATCCTATAGAATTATATCTGTCACATGTTAGAGAATCCCAGAAATACCAGTTGTTTTACTTTCAGAAAGAGTCTCCCTCAATGTAAGTTATTTTCTACAGAAAACTATTCAAATAAAAATTTCTAAAATTAACTAATTGATAAATAATACTATTAGTTGTCATGGAACCAGCATTTTACAGCACTGCCATTCACAATATGACAAAATTCTGCTTACTTTTCCTTTAACCCCATAATTGATTAAGGGTTAAACTGTTGTGATCCACAGGTTTTTTCCAAGTCTGGTTTTTGGAAGTTGATTACCAGGCCTTTCTTCCTAATCTGCCTGAGGATGGAAAACAAACTAAAACAAACCCTTTGATAGGGAGTTCATTCCAAGTCATAGTTCCTCACGTCTACAGATTGCTTCTAAGGAACATTCGGGTTAAACTTCTTGGAAGACAGGTTTGTTTGGACTTTTGGCAGTCCACGGAACTTTCAATATTCTCCACCAATGCCCGACTTCAACTGCACTGATTCTCCTGTGCTCTTTCTTGCTCTATGTCCAACTTTCACATGCGTAGCAGGCACTTGAAAATACCACGGTTGGGTCTGGTATTTTCAGTCCTTGAAGTGACATCTTGTTCTTCATTACTTTAAAGAGGTCTTATGCAGCAAGGTTGATAATCATTGTGGATTTCAGCAAGACAAAATAATTGACAACCTCAATCCTTTCTCTCTTTATTATGATACTTTCTCTTAGTTCAGTTGTGAAGATTTTTTTCTGTATGTGCATTTGTAATCTATTCTCATTCTTTCTAATCAAGTTTCTTCATTCTTTCCTTCCTTTTTTTCTTTCTTGTCAATCTTTTACCCACAAAATCCATTTTACTAGGAGTTAATAGAGATATCATACTACCCCATAGTTCAATCACATCAAGCAATACCGAACAATGGCTACCACATCAGTTTCAAAATATTTTCTTTCTTCTTGAACTCCTTGATATCCACTCACATTTACCACCCTTATTGAAACCCCTAGGAATTCTTATTCTAATTGTTGTATATATGTTCATCAATCTTGGTTTTATATATGAAAAAACACACAACAAAGACTGAAGAAGACTACTGATAACAACAAAAAACATGTTTCTCAAATTTGCGTGTTACCCTTGCGTGGGGGCCATGCTAATCTTCTCTGTATCATTCTAATTTTTGTTTATGTGCTGCTGAAACAAGCACTGTAAGCCATATTGAAGGTCGCAATCCTTTATCTCAATCAGATACTCTGTTACTTTCATCAAGCATAGTTGTGTCATCTGCATACCAGAGATTGTTAAGGAGCCTTACTCCAATATAATCCAGGATATTCTTCTCCATAATCCAGGATCTTGGGTTATTTGCTCAGTAAACCAATCAACTGTTCAGTGAGCAGAGGCAATCCCGATGTACACACTCTCTGCTTTCAGACCATGCAGTCCTCCTTTGGTCTGTTTTCATACCTGCTCCTTAATGTATGTAGAGGTCCCATGTGAGCACAGTTAAGTCTTCTGGAATTCCCATTCTTCTCCAGGCTATCCATAGTTAGTGACCATCCACACAATCTAATGCTTTTGCATAGTCAATACAATGCAAGAAACCATTCTTGTCATATTTTCTGCTCTCAGGAAAGATTCATCTGACAGCTGCAACAATAGCCCTTGTTCCACATCCTCTTCTGAACCTGGCTTGAATTTCTGGCAGCTACTTGTTCATGTACTGTGGCAACTATTGTTGAATGATTTTCAGCAAAATTTTACTTGCCTGTAATATTAATGCTACTGTTTAATAATGTCCACATTCTGTCGGGTCATTTTCTTTGGAAAGGGCCAGTCATTTGGCCATGGAGTTGTCTTTCAAATATCTTGCCTTGCTTGTTAGTGCTTCCAGTGGCTCATCAGCTGGTTGACACATTTAATTTGGTTTTCTGCCAGTTCCCAGAGGCATGTTTTTCACTAGTGCCTTCATTAAAGCTTGTACTTCTTCATTCAGTATCATCAGTTCTACTTTTTCATTCAATATCTTCAGTTCTTGGCCATATGTGACCACTTGAAATGGTTAAATGTCACCTAGTTTTCTTTGCTATAGTGACCTTGCATAATCTACATCTTCCTTTTCCCCCTTTAAAAATGTGGGCATATAGTTACATACCATATGATCCAGTAGTTCAATCATAGTAAGAGAAGTTGTGCAATAACTACTGCAATAAAATTTAGACATTATTCTTTTTTCTTACAGTCATGTTGTTAGCTCTGTATTTTGCCCCAACCCTCCCTGCCATGCCCCTCGATAATTATTATTCCAACAATTGTCGTTATACATTTATATATCCAGGATTTCATATATAGAAAAATAAACAAAACAAATTCAAGAAAAAAATTAACAACAATGACAAATAAAACAGAGAAGAACCTCAATAGGAAAGAATAAAAAAAGAAAGAATATGTATGTGTATATATATGTATATATATATAAATCCACTGTATTTATGGAATAATTTTTGAGAACAGGGACCTTCAAGAAGACTTAACTGTCAATATAGTCAATAAAAGTGCTATGACTCTGAAAAGAGAAAACTGGAACAACTTCAAAATGGACCAAAATGATCACTCAAGTGGCAAGGTTTACACTTTAACCTAACTACACATGGTCTAATTGACTTTACATTGCTGTCTGTCTGATAGCAAGACTGCTCACATCCCTGGACTAAGGTCAGAGGGAATTCACTGGAGGCTTAATCATCGTGGAGACCCAGCAAATGGATTTTGGAGGTTCACTATCATCCATAGCCTTCTGTAATCTGTCTGTTCAGTTTACATCTCTTTTGAAGTTTACTATATTGTTTAGCATTCTGCCCATAAAACCTTTCAATATTACAATGTGAGGCTTGATTTTTTGTTTTCAGTTTTTTTCACTTTATGGTATACTGAGTATATTTTTCCTTTTTGGTTTTCTCAGTCTGGCTCTCTGCACATTTCATTATAATACTTTATTTTGTCTCCGTGAGCTGCATTTTGAAATTTTCTGTTCAAGTTTTTAACTTCATTTCTTTCATCTGATTTAGCTACTCTATGATCAATAGCAATATTTGGCCTCTTCTGACGTCCACTTTGATCTCTTCTTTCTTGCCTGTCTTTTTAATGACAATTTGCTTTCTTCAGATATGATGTTCTTGATGCCATACTTGGGTTCCTTTCATAATGTCACATGAGTCAACTATATTCTTGAGATGGACTCAAGATTCAGGTGCATTATACACAAGATCACATTTTGGTTCTAGTATTCATTTTCTTCAGTTTCAACTTGAACTTACATAGTAACAATTGATGGTCTGTTTCCCAGTAAGCCCTCAACCTCATTTTGGTTACTCATATTGAACTTCTTCATCTTTCCTCCACACCCCTCATAGAAATAGTCAATTTGATTCCTGTGTATTCTATCTGGAGAAGTTCATGTATATAATCACCATTTGTGTTGTGGATAAAAGGAATTTGTGGGGAAGAAATCATTGTTCTTGCAAAATTCTATCCTGTGATCTTCATCTTTGTTTCTTTCACCAAAACCATATTTCCAGTGACCACTCCTTCCTATTTGTTCCCAACTTTTGCAATCCAATCACCCATAATTTTCAATTCATTTAATTGCATGTTTGGTCAATTTCAGACTAAGGAAGTAGAAATTTTCAGTCCATTCATTATTAGTTTTAGGAGTTGGTGCATAAATTTGAATAATAATTGTATTAACTAGATTTCTTTGTATACATATTGTGTTAGTCTTAGTAGACTAGAGAAACATTCATAAGCACATATATGTATATGAGGGAGAGGTTTATATACAAGAGGAATGGAACATTGAGAAAGCATCCCAACGCAGTCCAGTCCAAGCCCACAAGTCTTTCCTAGTGTCATGCCATGTGCCTCGTGAAGCTGAAGAAGACTTTATAGACTGGAATTGGATATATGGGATAATATCAATCACCACCGGCCAGTGGGTGCAGAGTCTTGTGTATCCAGTGGCAGTAGAAGCATCTCAGTGCTGACAGGGGTCTACTGTGGCTCCTCCAGTTTGCAGGTCTCAGGGTCTATCAGCATGCTGCCATGTGTCTTGTCAGTAGAGTATCTCTAAGGGGGAAAGATACCGCACAATTTCCTAGAATTCTCAGGAGAAAGCCATGCCCATGCAGAGGTCTCACTGGCTATCTCCGGATTGACAGGCTAGATACCACCCCAACACTCCCATTCCTGAGATTGACACAAGAGTACATGACTGCCACACATATAGATAGTATTCTATCACAGTCACTGTTGCACTTGTCTGCCAATTTGTGGTCGTGTTGTGACTTTCATGTTACTATGATGCTGGAAGCTATGTCACTGGTGTTTCAATTACCACTAGAGTTACACAAAGTGAATAGGTTTCAGCTGAGCTTCCAAATTAAGAACTACAGAGAAGGGAAAGGCTTTTGAAGAATTAGCCTCTGAAAACCTTATGAATAGTAGCAGATCATTGTCAGATACAGTTTCAGAAGTTGAGCCAGTCAGGTTGGAAAGTTCTCAAAACATGATTGAGGAGGAACTGACTTCTCAAAATAGATCGGACTGTAATAATGTGGATGGAGAAAAGTTTCAGGACCTTCATTTGCAGATGGGGTTTAAATCAAAATGAGAGGAAACAGCTGAAAACATCTGCTAATAATTAGAAGTTGGAATGTATGAAGTAGGACTACAGGAAGATTGGCATGTATCAAAAATGAAATTGAATGCATAAAGCATGATTGATATCTTAGGTCTTAATGAGGTGAAATGGACTGGAGTATGATGGAATGAATGCCACAGGGTCATATGCTATCCTCACAATAGTTCCTATGTTTGACTTCATTGTTAGAGTCACTGCTGCACATCTCCCTGACAACACATTATCAGGAGAGCTCAGTCCCTGAAACAAGGATGTCATGCTTGGTAAAGTAGGGGGTTGTTGAGCAAAAGGAAAAATCTTCAATAAAAGGAACTGGCACAGAGTCTCACTAGGTACACCTCTTAGGAGCACTTGATGGCATTTCTTCCAAGACGGATTTGTTTGTTCTTTTTTTTTTTTTTGGTTTGTTCTTCAGAATGCCCATGGACTTTTCAATATTCTGCTCTATTACCAAAATGACACCAATTCTCCCCCCATCTTCTTATTTACTGTGTAGTTTTGGCCTATGTATTAAGTGACTGAAAATACTATAACTTGGGTCAGGTATCCCTTAAACTTCAAAGTTATATCTTTGGCTCTTTAACACTTTAAGTAGGACTGTTGCAGCAATATGCCATTTGATTTCTGGACTGCTGTTTCCATGAGCATGAACTGGGGATCCAAGCATGATTAAATCCTTGGCAATTTCCACTGTATAAGGACCACTACGAAAGAGAAGATTTCACATTGGCCAGGATGACCCCTTCAAAAAGGGGAAAAAGGAAGATGACCATCCAATTGTTGCTAGACAACATTGAGACAAGGCTGTGACAGATCCAGAGACCCTCTTTCGTAATGAAAGGAGAAACTTCCTGGAAAATCAAGTTAAAACCAGGGGAGAGGATCATATATATTTCAGAGGAGGTATTTAAATTTCTCTTGTTGGGTAAATGTGGAGGAGCAAGCTCCCCTTGGGAAGGGATGCTGAACAATAACTATAGGGAACCTAAGGGGAGAACAAAACTGGTTACAGGTTATTGGGTAGAAACTTTGAATAAGTGTCTACCCAACCCTCAGTGAACCATGCCACGAACCAAAGACAAGGATGAACTTGGAGATTGAACTTACAAAGAACATGGCATTCCCCAAGAGCTAACTGAGAAGGAATTGACCTATGTCAATGTTTGGCCTGACGAACAAGCTGGGCCTTTCCTCAAAACTACCAGTACCCCTTTGACATAGGACTGAAACTCCCTAGTGGGAGAGAAAGCCAAAGATGGTGGAAAGGGCAGTCATTGGATCTTGTGTTGGAGCCCTGGGTTAGTGGGAGTCCAGTGAAAGGGTCCAGAGATACCTCACATATGTAGTACCTCAGAGCTCTCCTTGCATTAATATGGCAGATGTTAATCTGATAGGCAGGGGTATACCCTTGTCAGAAGTGGTACAGGAAAGTTTCCTCTACCACCAAGCCCCATGCACAATATAAATAACTCATTCCATTAAGAAATCAAGGAGAAGATGAGCCAGTTAAGATATAGGGTAGGAGCTATGAAATATGCAACCTTCCTCTAGTTCCCATGCTGCCTCCCACCCACTATCATGACCCCAATTCTACCACATAAATCCAGCTAGCCAGGAGATGTACAGTGCAGTTGGAAATATGGGAAACTTAGGATAGATGATCCATCAAGACTAGTAATAGGAGTGGTAATACCAAGAGGGTGGAGGGATGGAGGAATAGAAAGGGAGAGCCAACTTCAGGGATCTACCCGTAGCCTCCTCTCTGGGAAATGCACAACAGGGAAGTGAGTGCTGGGACACATCGTACAGTGTACAGTATGAAAAAAATAACAATTTGTAAATTACTAAGGGTTCAAGGGGAAGTGGGGGAGGAAGGGTGATATAGGGAGCTGATACTGGGGGCCTACTGGGAGGCAGAATGTTTTGAGAGTGATGATGGTAATGGGTGTGTAAAAGTGGCCTGCATATAATTGATGTTGTTATGGATTGTGATGGGAGTTGTATGGGCCCCCAATAAAATGATTCATTAAAAAAAGGGGGGGGGAGGGGAAAGGGAAGTTTTTTTTTTCAAAGAGGAGTTTGTACCAAGGGCTCAAGTGGAAAATGTTTGGAAATGTATGTGGCAGCATGTGTGCAAATGTGCTTGATACAAATGATGTACTGAATGTTGTAGTAGCTGTAAGAGCCCCCAATAAAATTATTAAAAAAAACAGGAAGCAGGTTGAGCCCTGGTGGTGTAGTGGTTGTGCGCGAGACAGCGCCCCACTGGGTTGGAGGTTCAAATCCAGCGCCACAGGAGCAAAGGCTGGGCCTCCTACTCCAACCACCAGAGGGCAGTGATGCCCAAAAAGACAAACAAACAAACAGGAAGCGAGAGAGAGGAGCTTATACCCATGGCTCAAGTAGGAAATATTTAGAAATGAATATGGCAACATGTGTACAAATATGCTTGATTCAAATGATGTACTGAATGCTACAAGAGCTGTAAGAGCCCCCAATAAAATCATTAAAAAAAAAAAAGAAATCAATCTATACCAAGCAACAAATCATGGATTACAGCTCGCAGTTGGTATACTCTCATTAACTCCTCATATCAATGTTCATGACACTAGATAAATTATTGATGTTATCAAAGCAATCACCTTACTCCCCTGGAGGATGATTGGTAATGCATTTTTGGTATTTCTCTTTCATTAATTTTTGTTTTGGTTGTTGGTTTTTGTTTTAATCATAACATGACCACCAAAGTAAACCAGAGTTCTTCATATCCGGTGCCCAAGCAGATGGATTCTAGGTTTCCACTTAACTCTAGGCCCAATCCAAAAACAATTAGTTTTTATAATTTGGCCCTCCTGAATAATCACCTTCATGAAGAGATCACTGAAGATAAAGGGGCAAAAGCAAAATGTGGTGAAGATAGATGGTGCCTGGCTATGAACTCGAACAATGTCTGGGATCTGAAAGGTTTATATTCAAGCAAGCAGTCATCTAAGTGAAGTTTCAACTAAGTTAACACGGTAGAAGCACACCAGTCTGTGTGATCCAAAGATGAAAATAACAAAATCCAGACATGATGAAGGTAATAGTATCTGAGTTTAAATGGCAAACACCAAATTTGTTGTAGGCTAGGGAGGGTAGTGGGAACCTTAAATCCATCTGCAGAGTATCGGGTCAGATTAAATCTCTGCCACATCTCCTCCAGTCACAGATGAGGGACTTGAATAACTTTGCTATCAGACAGAGATTATTGTAAACTTGATTGGGGTGGGTCAAACTACAACAGTATGATATGATACTTAGACCATTGACCTCTCTTTTGATCTAATCTAAATTTAGTCTAGGCTTAAATATTTCTCACTTGTTCAATGACAGAAATTTCTTCTCTGACTTTTAAAATATTGTTGGTGGTCTTTTCTTTCTTACTTTTAGTTTTATTATTATTATCTTCTTTTTCTGTTTGCTTTATTTAGCTTAGCCTTTATTGTTGATGTTAGGTTTCCCAGATTGTGAAACACAGAAGAAAAGGAGGAATAGAGACAATAACTTATGCAAGGGTTTTATTGGGGATGGGAGCGTGGGGAGGGTGGGGGAAAGGGGAGCAAACAATGAATGCAGGAGGGGGAGGAAGCACTAGAACTGATTGTGATGATGTGTATACAACTCTTTAAAAAAGTGACTTAACAAAGGAAACCCATGGTATGTGAATTTTGTATCAAGAAAACTACTTAAAAATAATAAGTAAACTATTATTAAAGGTAAACAATGGTTACCTTATATTAAAGGTAAACAATGGTTACCTTTGGTTAGAATGAAGAGGTTTTATTTAGGGGGCAATGAGTTTAGGTAAATGGTGTTGAAATAATCTGGAAAAGGATATCAATAATAGTTGAATTACAGAATATAATCAATATACAATCAGAGGATGCTGAATTGGAGAATGTTTTGTTGTCTACAGTTTTGCCACAGTTAAAATGATAATAATTGCTCGAATGATGACTATAAGGAAGAAAATCTGCTAAAATTGATCGTGGTAATGGCTGTACAACTCTTCTTGATATGAGCGAATTACTGAATTGTATGCTATGCGGAAGAAGTGCCAATAACACTGTAAAAAATATCTTTGCAATTTCAATCTTTTCTCTACACATTTCAGTCTGTTGGTCTATTTGTGAAGACTTTTGTTTTCTTTTCATTGATTTTAATCCATACTGAAGACTTTGATTTCTCTCAGTAAGTGTTTTTAAGTCCTCTACTTCAATTCATTAGCATCAGGTTGACTCTGACTCACAGTGACCTTAAAGGACTGCTCTTGTGAGTTTCCGAGACTATAACTCTCTGTGAGTGACAGCCTCATCTTTCTCCAAAGGAGTGGTTGGTGGTTCTGAACATCCGGCTTTGAGGTTAGCAGTGAAATATGGAACCTTCTGCACATCACAAGTTGTTAAGGGGCTGCCCTCTAGTCCCGATGCTCTAGCTTTCTTAATACTGTCCAGCTCCTCCGAATACGTTCTCAAAAAGAGATTGAGTTAGCATGGTGAAAGGATACAACTCTGACAGCACCCTGTTCATGACTGTAAAATACTCGGCTCTGTTTGAAAAGAGAACGTTGGTCTTCAGCGTTTGTGAATCCTGGAACGGCAGGGATGACATCGCCAAGAAATCTCAGAACATATAATTGTGCTATCCTCATAGGCCCCCTGTATGTAGACCAAGAAGAAATCAATGCCAACATAATGCAATCATTTCTCCAAATGACAGAAAATTTATTTTGAACTTTTACAGAAAATCCTAGACGTGTGTGCCCAATCCGATGATACTTTTTGGGCCTTCGTTATTTTTGTAGTCGTTGAAAAACTTATGCCATTAATTAATTGATGAAAATTTGCCTTTATATCTCCCTGTCAGTAAAACAAAACCGGACCCTGAATCTATTTTCAATGGCTCAGAGTTTTGCCAATCAACACTGAAACAGAAAAAGAAAGGCAGCACTTCTGGTTTTTACAACTAGATGGTGCTGTTCTGCTGTGAAAATTGTAAGGACTTCAAAACCTGTAAAACATCCAGCAAGCGCCTCAGCATAAAACAGCCGTAAAACCAGCACCTTTTATCTGCGAAATGTATGCTTGATAATCAGCCACTTGACAAAAGTTTGCAGTTATAATTAAGATGGTCACTCTCTAAATTTGTCACGCAAGTACACATTTCAACCTCTTCCACGTCGTTAGCGATCCGTGATCTAGATGTTGGGACTTCCTCAAGAAGTGGCAAGATTAACCCAAGTGAAATAAAGAAACAATCACACATCACGCATTATTGCTTTTAAAAATATTACACAAATCAGCTAGGTCTACTTTAGAAAATTCGGAAAGTGCAGTCAATCAAATTAAAAAAAAAAAAGATAGTATTCCAACAGCATTTTAAAAAGCAAGGCGAGGGATCAATGCTCAGGACCAATAGTGAGAGTAGCTATACCAGGAGGGGAATGGGAAGGGGTGGGGCGGGGGGAGAACGGTGAACCCATCACAATGATCTACATGTAACCCTCTCCCTGGGGGACAGGCAAGAGAAAAGTGGGTGAAGGGAGACAGCAGTCCGTATAAGACATGAAAATAATAATATCTATAATTTATCAGGGGTTCATGAGGGAGGGATGAAGGAAGACGGGAAAAGAGCTAGTACCAAAAGCTCAAGTAGAAAGAAAATGTTTTGAGAATGATGATGACAACATAGGGTCAAATGTGCTTGACACAATGGATGGATTGTGATAAGAGCTGTACTAGCCCCCAATAAAATTAATTTATAATAAAGCAAGGCTTGGTTTTGTGCCCTTGGAAATCTGCAAGACAAAAAGGACCCCAACACTTATTTTTGTTTTGTTTTGTTTTGGGGGCATCACTGCCCTTTGGTGGGGGGAGTAGGAGGCCCAGCCTTTGCTCCTGTGGAGCCGCTGCTGGAATTGAACCTCCATCCCAGTGGATCGCAGTCCACTACGCCACCGGGCCTCAGCCCTAACACTTATTTTAGTATTTCAAATTCCTCTCCTTTTCCCCCCTGAAGCACTGAGTTTCACTCATTCTGTGACACAGAAATGTTTTCACCCTTTCGGTCTCTGAATTTGGGATCCATTCTACTATTGATGCTGTCTTCCCATCTCTGACGGCCAGGTGGCAGTCAAGGTCTGGCTGTTCCTTCTGAGCCTGTGCGAGCAGGCATCCACGTTTGCAGGAGGGAAAAATCAAATGATAAGCAAGTGATTCTTTTTCTTAATCCCTAGAAACTGGCAGTGGTGAAAAGGCAGGAGGGTGATCAGCCAGCTGGACAAAAGTGGGTCACAACTGCGAAGAAGTTTAGAAGACCACCCAGGACAGCTTTTAGTTAAATGATAGAATCTTAAAAGAAATGCTCCATCAATGACAGCAAAGGAGTCGGGTGAAAAACCACGTGGACGTGGGCGTCTCGAGGCGATTCAGAAGAGCGTGCTTAAATGCAAAAGCTTTTAAGAATAATCTTAGTGATATGTTTACTTATTTTTTCACCTTTCTGTGTACATGTACAGGCTTAATATATGAAATAAATATCTGTTTACAGTCTCAATGAGTTCTTCTCAAAACCACATACACGCATTCCAAGAGATCACTGAATCACAGTTTAATTGGCCAGGATTTTATCTTTCTCACATAAAAGAACAGTGCTTCTTAAATTCAGATTGTCGTTAGACGCCATCAAATCAGCTCCGATTGCTCGTGACGTACGGACAAGAGCATGAAACACTGCCTGGTGTTTGCGCTCAGTCTTTGGGTTGCTCCGGCACTTGGCCCATCCATCTCCTTGGGGATTTTCTTATGTTTTGTTTACGCTCTACTTCACCAAGCTTGATGTCCTCTCCAGGGACTCCAGTAACATGTTCAAAGTGGGTGAGTTGTAATCTTCTCACCCTGACTTCTAAAGAGTATTCTCGCTATACTTAAAAAAAAAAAATTTAGGCTGAGTCCCGGTGGTGTAAGTGGTTGAGTGTGGGACTGCGGCCCGTGGGCTTGGCGGTTCAAATCCAGCAGCGGCTCTCAGGAGCAGCACCGGGTAGCGCCCGTGACCACCAGAGGCAGTGATGCCCTCACCCCCTCCCAAAACCACCCCCCCCAAAATTTTTTATTGGGGGCTCATACAACTCTTATCACAATCCTACATACCTTCATAGTATCGAGCGCATTTGCACATTTGTTGCCATCCTCCTCCTCAAAACATTTGTTTTCTACTTGGGTCCTTGGTATCAGCTCTTCATACTTTCCTCTCCCTCCCTGCTCCCCCCTTCCTCATGAACTCCTGATAATTTATAAGTTATCATTTTGTCATGTCTTACATTGCCTGATGTCTCTCTTCACCCACTTCTCTGTTGTTTGTCCCCTAGGGAGTAGGTTATGTGTAGATCCTTGTGGTCAGTTTCCTCTTTCTACTCCACCTTGGCTTCAATCCCACCCCAAGCCCCATTCCCCATATCACTACTTTCCTCACTGGTGCTAAAGGGTTCATCTGTCCTGAATTCCCTGTGCTTCCAGTTTCTATCAGTACCAGTGTCCATCCTCTGGTCTAGGTGGATTTGTAAAGTAGAATTGGGATCATGATCTGGGGGTGGAGGGGGAGGAAGCATTTAAGAAAGTTGCATGTTTCATCGTTGCTATGTCGCTATTCTGTACCCTGACTGGCTCATCTTCTCCCCATGACTCTTCTGTAAGGGGATATCCAGTTGTCTGGCTGTACTTCAGAGACAAATTTCTTTATTATATTGAGAGTGCATGGTAGGTTCCAAGTATTTCACCAAGACAATCTTCAAAGACATCACTTCTTCTCTGACAATAACAAGCATCTGAAAACAGAACAAAACAAATTCATTGCCATTGAGCCATGCCAACCATGGTAACTCTCCAGGCAGTGTTGAACTGCTCTTATAAGTTTCAGAGACATCTTTGTTTTTAAAAATTATTTAAAGATATCTTTTGTTGCAGATTTATTCTATGCAATGTGCTAGTTAGTTTCTTTCCTGGATGTTGATTATGCATACACGAGAAATAATATCTGACAACTTTGATAATTTCTCTCTATTTCATGTTGCTGGTCCAATTTTATTGGACCAATTGGTCCAATTTTAATTTTCTGTATGTTGAAGTACAACCCACACTAAAAGCTGTACAGTTCTCTCTCCATCAGTAAATGCTCACTGTCTTCTTCACTTGTGGCAAGGTGGTGTCACCTGTTATTGCAGGTTGTTACTAAGTCTTCCTTCAATCTCATTGCCATGTTCTTTTGATGTAGTTCAGCTTTGTTGGACTATTTCTCACTACACAGATTAATAGTCTAATGAAAGCGTACAATCCTGATACCTGTCCTCATTCAAATGATACTTGCTCTGTTTAAAGGACTGCTTATGTACCAGTTCCATGTGAACACAATGAGAAATTTTGGAAATTTCAATTTTTTTACAATGCTATCCATAGTTTTTATGATGTAGTTAGCATGTGCATAGTCAATAAAATACAGGGAAACACCTTTGTGGGAGTCTATCCTTTTATTCACCACGCAGCAACATTGTTTCTAGTGTGAATTTCTGGCAGTTTCTGGTGAGGTACTATTACAACCATTTTTGAATTGTCCTCCACAAAACTTTGTTTGCATGTGATAGTCATGATAGTGTTTGGATCATCTTTGTAGAGAGCAAAAATATGGACCTCTTCCAGTTGTTTGGGTAGGCAGACTTGTGTCCTCCTAATTTCTGGGCATATACGAATGAGCACATGTGCTGCATTTGTTATTGAAGCATCTCACTTGGTATTCCATCAATACCTGGAGCTTTGTTTTTCAACAACATCTCATGATTTTGGAGTATCTCCCTTCAAAACCAACAATTCCTATTCATATGCTGCCTATTGAAATGACTGATCAAATTTTTTTTTTTGTTCCAGTGATTGGGTATTCCTCTTATAATCTTTGATAGTTCTTGTTTTACTGTATCCTAGTTGATTCATCACTTTCCTATGACACCTCTGTGGGATGGATGTCCTGTTTTCACAAATGAGCTTTGAGTCTCTGCCTGGAGCTCCTTGTTCTCAACAGTATGTTTCTCTGTTTGCTTTGGGTCTTCCGAAGTCTGTTACTCAGTCCCAAAGACAGCTCATGATAGCACAGGCGGGTGTGCTTTGACCTTGTGGGCTTGTTGCTTCCCTGATAGATGATCCCTTGTTTAACTTCAAGCCTTAAGACCCCAGACACTATATATATGTTCATAGCCAGGCACCATACCATTTCTTCACAATTGGTTATGCACCCATTTTGTCTTCAGCGTTTGTGCTGGCAGGGCGAGCATCACAGAATGCCATTTTGTTTGAACACAATATTCTTGTATAGAGGGAGGGTATGAGTAGAAGCCCAAAGTCCTCCATATTATCGATTATTTAGAGATTATTTACCCCTTCTCCTCATTTTGTGCAGTTCATATCAGCACACAAGGATCTTGAAAGCATTACTCTATCCACATAATTATGGCCTACTCTAATTCGAGGAGTGATCTCTCTCCCAGCTATTTGTTGAATGTCTTCTCACCCGACGGGCTCATATTCTAGTACGATATCAGACAATGTGCCACTGCTTTTCTTAAGGTGTTCATCAGCCAATCTTTTTCAGACATAGATGACCACATTTTCCTTCATTTGAAACCAACCAACAAACCAATCCACACTTTCTAGTTGATTCAGATGCTTAAAACCTTGTAGGACTGAGTAGAAGTGTCCCTTTGACTTTCTGAGACCATGAATTTTTTCCCCAATGATTTTATTGGGGGCTCTTACAGCGCTTATAACATTCAATACATCATTTGTATCAAACATGTTTGTACACATGTTGCCATATTCATTTCCAAATATTTTCTACTTGAGCCCTTGGTGTTAGGTCCTCTTTCCCCATCCCTTTTTTAATGAACCATTTTATTGGGACTCATACAGCTCTCTTCACGATTCACACATACATCAATTGTATGCAGGTCACACTTGCACACTTGTTGCCATCATCACTCTCAAAACACCCTCCTTTCACTTAGGCCCCCAGTACCAGCTCCCCATACTTCCCCTCCTCCCTCTCCCCTATGAACCCTTAATAATTTACAAATTGTTATTACTTTTTCATATCGTACACTGTCCAATGTGTCTCTTTACCCACTTCCCTGTTGTCCGTGCCCCAGAGAGGTTATATGTAGATCCCTGAAATTGGTTCCCCCTTTCTATTCCACCCTCCCAGTATCACCACTGTCACCACTAGTCCTGAGGGAATATCTATCCTAAATTCCTCATGTTTCTGGCTCCCGTGTACATCACCTGGTCTAGATGGATTTGTCTGGTAGAATTTGGATCATGATAGTGGGTGGGAGGAATCATTTGAAAAGTAGAGGAAAGTTGCATATTTCATTGTTACTACACTGTACCTTAATTGGCTCATCTCCTCCTCCTCCCTGAAACCCCTTTTTAAGAGGATGCTGCTTTACCTATTGATGGGGACATCGGGTCCCCAATCTGTACTTCCCCTCATTTATAATGATATAATTTTAGTTCTTTGATGTCTGACACCAGATCTTTTCAATACCTTGTGGTCACACAGGCTGATGTGCTTCTTCCATGCGGGCTTTGTTGCTTTTGAGCTAGATGGCTGCTTTTTTTTCACTTTCAAGCCTTTAAGACCCTAGAAGCTACGTCTTTTGATAGCCAGGCACCATCAGCTTTCTTCACCACATTTGCTTATGCACACATTTGTCTTCAGTAATTGTGTCAGGAAAGTGAGCCAATTTAATAGAACAAAATGTTCTTGCACTGAGGAAGTACTTGAGTGAAGGTCCAATGTCCATCTGCTGTCCTAGTACTAAGCCTATAATTATATGCTTGTTGATCTATTTCCCCATCGTCACATATAAATATATGCACCTATATACATGCCTGCATTTAAACCTCTATAAATGTCCTTTACCCTACACTTCTTTCTTTTATTTCCTTTTACTTTTCTCCTTTCCCACAATCATGCTCAGCTTCCATTTGGGTTTCAGTATTTTCTCTCTAGTACATTGCTCTTGATCAATCCCTATCGGAGTTTTCTCACCCACCTTGTCACTGACTTCAAATCAATTGTTATTCCCTTATCCTTGGGTTGATCAACACTACTTCCTTTCCCCCTCCTCCCCTTCTCCCATGTCTCCCGCCCCAGAACCATCAGTTCTGTCATTTTCACCTCCAGACTGTTTGTCCAGCATATTTTATCTAGATAGTCCTGCAGAGGTAACAATATGTATGAAAAAAAAGCATCCTAAAATGAAGCAACCGAAGAAACTAAAACAATGACAACAACAACAAAACCCCCAATGGCATATGTGTAAAAAAATAAAAATAATAACAATATAAAAACCTGTAAATAGTTCAAGGTTTGTTCTTTGACCTCTAGGAGTGTACCCTGGTTGAGTCAGATGGGGCACCACATCCTGACCCCAAAGTTTATCCTTGGCACTCCATCTGGTACTCCATGCTCTGATGCACACTCTTAGTGCTTTGCCATAGTGTGGTTGTGTCAGGCCAGGTATAACCCTGACCCTGTTTCTCCACTGTTGACCCCAAAAGGCCTTGGGTCAGTGAGGGCAGCCGTATTTCATAGTGGGGCTGGCCATATGATCCTCTTTGTACATCAGCTGTTCTAAGTGGGAATATCTTTCTGAAGACTTGGTGGGCCAGCGTGCACTCCATTCTCTTTTCCTACCCCTTAATTTGTTGTCATGTACTCTGAGACAATGAATTTTTATAGGAACAGGATACCTCTTCTTTCTCTCTTGAAGTAGCTTGTGAGTTTGAACTGCTGACCTGTGGGTAGCAATCCAACATGTAACCAACTATGATTCTTTAGTCTGAAAGTCTCACTGAAATCTGCTCACTCTGGCACATTTCACAGGTTCTTTAAACACCAGTGACTTAGTTTCAGGCAAGGAGCCCGAGCGACCTAGTGTTTTATGAATAGAACTGCTAACTATTAGGTCATGGGTTTGAACCTACCAGTTGCTTCCTGGGAGAAAGATGAGGGTGCTACTTTGGACTGGAAACCCAAGTAGGCAGTTCTAGTCTGTCTCATAGAGTCACTATGAATTGGAATCAATCCCCTGGTACTAGGTTTTGGGATGCTCTTCCACATTTCAGTAACACAAAAGCAACCATAATATGACAAACTGAGGGATGAATGTTAACTGACAAACTGGTAGGTAATTGTTGAGATTTTAAGATGGTATAAATGTAATAAGTAATAAATTTAATTAATAAATGTAAATTACTTTTTTTACACCAGGCATAACTTTTTACCCCTCAGTGTAAAGAAAGCAATTTTTTCCCCCACCAATTCGACCAAAAAGCAAGATCATGACACATGGAGAAAAAGATTGAAACTGTCAAGAGTCTTCATTTCACTTCTATCCACAATTAATGTTCATAGAAGCATCAGTTTAAGAAATCATATGACACATTGCCTAGGGCAAATATGCTGCAAAAGCCCTCATTAAGGTGTTAAAAATACAAGCTGTTACCCTTGAGGACTCAGGCCTTCCTGACTCAAACCATGGTATTTTCAAATGTCCAATATGTTTGTGAAAGCTGAGCAACCTATAAAGAAGAAATGATGCTTTTGACTTATGATCATGACGAAGAATAGTAACTGTATCCTGGACTTCCAGAAGAACAAGCAAGTATCTTAAAATAAATGGAATACGAAGGCTACCTAACAGTGATAATGGTAACACTTCATCTCTCGTATTCTAGACATATTATCAGGAAGGACTGGTAGAGTGTAAGTGAAAAAGAGGAAGGCCTTCATTGTGATGCATTGGGCCAGTGACCACGACCCTGGCTCGGACATAGCAGTGATGGTTTCGTGCAGTTGAGGCAGGCTTCCTTCTGTTGGACCTAAGATTTCCACGAGTTGGAACTGGTGCCCTCACCCCTAGCAACAGTAAAAACACACTGAGAGGAGTGCAGTGTAAGAGCTAAATGTATGTCATTTATAAGACACACTTGTAGCATTTACTGTGCTGTGCATATTACTCAATGTCTCTAAGATTTAAGCGTTCTTAGCTGCTGCACAGATCAAAGGGAAGGCTTTCTATTCCCATAAAGATTCCCAGTCTTGGAAACCGACAGGGGCAGCTCCCTTCTGGCTTGGGGCATCACTGAGAGGCAGAGGTGACTTGATGGCCTCGGGGCTTTTTCTTCCTGGGGTGACAATACAAATGGATTGCTTTGCTCTGTTGGGGCTAGCAGTATACATCAAATAAATGTTTGTATTTCACTGATAGGTAGTGTTTCTGGTAGTGGACACATCACGAGAAGTGACTGCTGATGGCCATCATTTATTCTAAACAAATTTAAACTGCTACATAATAGGTCAATAGTTATGTAGAATTTCTGTTCCTCTTCCCCCCAAATAAGAATCTAGTTTCTCTGTCTATTCTTGTATATGTAGCAATTTCATCTATTCTTATGGTCTCAAATATCATAGATGAGTTTGTGACTCTCCAATTTACATCTCTATACTATGTCTACCATATATACCCGTGTATGAGCCCAGTTTTTTTTTTGGGTGGGGGGAGGCATCACTGCCCTCCGGTGGTGGGAGCAGGAGGCCCAGCCTTGCTGCTGGATTTGAACCTCCCACCCAGTGGGCTGCAGTCCGGCGCATAACCATTACGCCACCTGGGCTTAGCCTCTAAGCCGAGTTTTTCAGCACAAAAAATGTGACCCAGACCCAGCCACTCACCGCCTCACCGCAGCGCCATATCGCTGCCTCGCAAACCCCGCCGCTTCCCGTCGCCTCGCTGCTGCTAGTAGTGGACGTGGCAGCAAGGAGAAGAGGCGTGAGTATTGAAACTCACCACTAGCTTCTGCATTTCCCACCCCAGGCTTATACTCGAGTCAATCAGTTTTCTGGTTTCCCAGGTAATAATTAGGTACCACGGCTTATACTCGGGTCAGCTTATATTCGAGTATATACGGTAAGTTTCCAAGTTAAAGGTCAAATATCTTGCTAACTCAGAATGCTTGTATGTATCTAAAGTATATTAAAATTAATGTAACATAAAAACAAATAAAATCAACCCCTAAATTTATTTCAATTTTTCTTGTCCAATTAATATTAATTTAAATTCCACATAATCAGTTCCTTCTTAGCAAACGGTAGCACTATACAAATACCTGCGTTCCCACTTTACTTTCTGTCCACATTTCAGTCCAATAGTTTATGTTGACAACACTCCTTCCTAAAGGTATATGGACTCTGCACATTTGTCAACGTCTCCACTGTTAAAGCCCTTGTCTGCAACGTTATGATACTTCCCTGGCTGACTCCAATAGCATCCTTTATAGTCTCTCTCCTTTCATGAGAGTTCTTTTTAGTCTATCCTCTGCAGAGCAGCCTTAAGTGATTTTTTTCAAAGGATCTTTACTCTGCTTACAGTTCTCATTATACCAGAATAAAGTTCAGAACCTTTACTGTGGCCTAACAAGACCCCATTTTCTGCCCCCACCATCACTTCTGCTTTTTCTTTTTGTTTATAAGACTACTCTAGACTTCCTTCTGAATTCTATTGCAACATCTTTGTACTTTCTTTTCTCTTTATCATTTTGATCTCACCTGAAATGTCAACTTCTCATATGGAGGTGACCACCTTCATTTGTCAGCTTTCTTCCACATTAGCTGGTATTATCTTCTTCAGAGAATTTATCAGTGCTTGTATGTTTTTAAAAATCAATCTGTTTTTTTCTCATTCTTCATCTCTCAAGTAATTGTGTTCCTATTTCCTCCTAGAATACAGCTCTTGTCCCCCCCAGGTGGTATAGTAGTTATATGTTGGGTGGTTAATAGTGAGATCAGCAGTTCAAAACCACCAGCCAATTCCTGGGTAGATGACAGGGCTTCCTACATCTATAAGATAGTCACGGTCTTAGAAACATATATGGCCACTTCTACCCTGTCTCCATGAGCTGACACCAATTCCCTAGCAGTAAGCTTGGAGTTTTATTAGAATATATACTGTTTAAGTGCAAAGAATCCCGTTACTGTCATATCTTAGCCCCTGGAACAGTGCTGAAGCCTGGTGAGCACTTGGCAAATATTTATTGACCAACGGGGTAGGTGGTGTCATAATCTGCACAGCATCCAAATCTGGTTAAAAAAATGTTCCAATTGGAAATCACAACACTTGGCTCTACTTACTGTCGGCTATTAAGCTCCAAATATTTCTGAAAATGTTTCTGAAACTTCCCCAAAGTTGGGGAATATAAATAAATGAACTAGCAAAGGATACAGTGTCACCCAAAACAAGCAAATACAGTTGGTTTTCTCATTGGCAATCAGAGAACACTAACCTAAACACAAGTGCTCACTGGATTTTCAACAAAATGACCATCAAGGTTATGTGAAAGGATAATTTAAAATAACATTAAATCTAGAACCCAACCTACTGCGATCTTTAAAAAAAAGATTTTATTGGGGGCTCTTACAGCTCTTATAATATTCCATACATCATTTGTATCAAGCACACTTGTACACATGCTGCCAACCTCATTTCCAAATATTTTATACTTGAGCCCTTGGTATAAGCTTCTCCTTCCCCCTCCTTTTTATTTTTTTGTAAATCATTTTATTGGGACCTCATACAACTCCCATTATGATCAATACATACATCAATTGTATGTAGACCACATTTGCACACTTGTTGCCATCACTCTCAAGACATCCTCCCTCCACTTAGGCCCCAGTACCAACTCCCCATATTTCCCTTCCCTGCCCCCGTCCCACCCCCATGAACCTTTAATAACTTACAAATTGTTATTACTTTTGTATATAGGACACCATCCGATGTATCCCTTCCGCTCACTTCCCGGCTATCTGTACCCTAGCCATCTGATTGATTCTGACTCACAGCATATCACTGGAGAGGATTTCAGAGGTTGAAGAACTCACAGCTTCATTCCCCCTTGAATGACTGGTGGGTTTGAACTGCCCAACCTCACTTGACGGTGCCACCACGTGCTGGAAAAACTGGGCATCTGTCTGGAAGAAGTTACTCTTTAGAAGGAATAACTTTTGGAGAAAAATCTCAGCAACCTTTGAAAGCAAGAAACCCTACCTCCACTGGGTCCATTCTGTCTCCGAGGGTTCCCCGTCCTGCATGTCTCCGGGAACGCTGACTGCCACTCCTTTCTTCCGTGCAGCCACTGGTGGATTCGAACTAGGGACACACACACACACACACACACACACACGTTTATCATTAAAGAATGTGAATTCTTTCATAAGAAGATACGCATCCTATAGTCAAATTCTTTAAGTAACAGTGAAGTGGTGAATGAAAAGATTCAAATTGAAGCTACCGTAGAAGCCATTCCACCCAACAATCCTCAAAACCAAACCTCCTATTCTTTTCTTTTTCTTTTTTTTTTTAGGCATCACTGCCCTCAGGTGGTGGGAGTAGGAGGCCCAGCCTTTGCTCCGTGGAGCTGGAATTGAACCTCCGTCCCAGTGGGCCGCAGTCCCGCGCACAACCACTCCGCCACCGGGGCTCAGCCCTTCCTATTCTTTTCTTGATGCTGATTCATGCTGAGCCCATAGATTTCAGGGCAGACCTGCCTGCCCTTCATAACATTCCCAATGGCTATGCTCTTCCCAAAATACAATGCTAAAATCTGTAAGTCTGACATACAAAGTGTTGATAGGGATGTACAGCAATGAAAACCATCATTTATGACTTATCAGAATGTAAAATTGACACATCTATTTGGAAAACAATTACTTACAGTGACTATATCATCTGACAGTTTGTCATGCTACGGGGACTTGCCTGTAGTCATCATTTATGGAGCAATGCCACTGGCCTTTCCCTTCTCAGCAGCACAGGCTTCAATCCAGTTCCAGACTAATGTAGGCTAGTAAGAAAGGCCTGGCAATCTAATGGCAAAAACAGTCCTCGAAAACCCGATGCATAAAATTTCTTAGGAAGATAAACCTAGAAATGTGATACAGACCAGAATTTTGAAGAGTCCTACTGCCATATAATCCATAGACCATAGAGTTCAATTGTTTAAACATATTTAAAATAATTGTGCAACCGTCAACCATCAATTTTAGAACCATTTCCTCATTCTTGGGCTCATTTTTATGACATAATTAATGCTTTCGTTGCCACCAAAAATATTACTCCGATGGGTCAGAATCATATAAAAATGGAAGCAAAGTGTTCCTGCACTGGCTCTTTAGTTTACAAGCCCGGTGCACTAGAGTCGCACTACCCACATGTGACTCGTGGACCACTTGACACGTAGTGAGTCCAGACTGAGACGTGCTGCAAATTGAGATCGGCTTGATGTGTAGAGTGCACACTGGGTTTCAAAGATCTTGTACTCATTATTTTTAGTTCTGTATTCTTCTTTAATGTTCCCCATCATAACCTTTAGGAGTTATTAATCCAGGAGTTTCATTCTTAAATATCTACCCAAGAAATATCACAGCTGTCCATGCACAAATAATTTTCCAGAGATTTAGGTAGATTTAATTCATCGGAGCTCCAACGTGGAAACAACCGAAATAGCCATCATTGGGTGGCTGGATCAACAAGCTCGAGTTAAGCTCATAACAGTAGCTGCAATAGTGGACTCATACAAACCAATGATCATGAAGATGGCACATGATTGGACAATGGTTTTCTTTCTGTTATACACACGAGGTTGTCAAAGGTGGGAGTAAGCTGAGGAGAACTTAGCCTTCCCTTCCATGGAAGATGATTCCACACGAAAAACAACTCAGCCTACCCTACCATAAAAGACTATTCCACATGGAAAGCAAACGAATTCTTAGGCAAGAGGTAGTCTGATGAACCTCAAAATAATGTGAACTGAAAGGAAGCAGATATAAATATGCACATGTCATCTGATTTCATTTACCACATTTTTCAGTCCATAAGATGCGCTCCCTCCCCCAAAGTGGGGGGAATATGAGGGTGAGTTTTATGGTACAAAGATGTGGTACCCCAGAACATTTTAATATTCTCCTACTATTTGGTACAGAATATTTTTTTCTTGTTTTCCTGCTCTAAGAACTGGGTGTGTCTTATAGTCAGGTGAATTTTATGGCCTTAAAAATACAGGTATATGAAATTCTAGAGAAGTTAAAACTAATTTACAGTGACAATAAGCATATCAGTGATTGCTTGGGCCTGGGAGTGAACTTTATGAGCTTATGGAAATGCTCTCCATCTTGATTCCGCTGGTGAATACATGGATATATACATCTGTTAAAACACATCAAGCTGGACAATTAAAGTGGTGAAATTTATTGAATTACACCTCAGTAAAGATGATTTTTAAAAAGGAATGAGGACCTGCCACCCAGAATTGTTGTGAGGATATAGGTAAGAACTTGATTTTTTAATGTGCAATAAATATAGCTTAGTCCAAATCTTGGAATCCCTGTGTGATACAAATAGGTAATGCTTCTGACTGTGAACCCAAAGGTTAGCAGGTCAAGCTCATTTGATGGGTCATTGGATGACAAGCCTAGAGATTCTTATTCCTTGGAGATCCTTAACCCACTGGAAACACTACAGATGAACACAGTTTGAGTCTGACACACATGAGATCATCATGAGTCAGAAATCACTCAATGGGAATTTGTATTAGCAATCTGAATCAGACTGGCCCTGCAACTTTTACCTGTTTGCACAGAGCAATAATTTTAATGGACTTTCTTTGACAAGGCACCCGAAGTGGTCTTGGATTGTAGAAGATGAATGTTAGCTGGACAAAAAGTCAATGTAACTCATTGTCTCTAGGGAATGATCCAGAGAACCCATGCCCATAGGGGAAGGTCAACTTGTCCCCTGGTACCCAGCAGAGAGATAGGAGGACGGGGTGCTTATGGCAGTCTCACTTCAAAGAGTCTCTTCTTACTCACTGCTTTTTTTTTTGGCTCTCATAGAACAGTAGGCTGTTGAGCGGGAACAAATTTTTGAATTAATCCAACTTTCAGGTGCTTCATCATTGCCATATTTCTTTCTTATTATCACCTCCCCAGGATCTAATGAGCTCTTGATCTCTTTCTGTTTGGCATCCTCCAGGAGTCTGACAAGGTCTTATTTGCTGGCTTTTCCTTTTCTTAACTCATGCTTTTCTCTCCCACCTTGAATTTTGAATCCAAAATTATATGCTCAAAGTCAAAGTCAAAATTCAATGTTCAATGTCAAGTGAAATCCATATTGAACATGCTGATGCAAATCAGGCTTGTTTATTTCCATTTACATAAACACATACATAAGGAGATGTGTAAGTGTCTGTGGTCTTGATGATATTCCTGCACTGATTTGCTTCTCAGGAGTTTTTTTAGCTTCACAATTCTTGAAGAATGGCAGACACTCGATGCTGTCTCCTATGGTCAGGACTCCAAAGATGGGTTGTAGGGTGGTGGAAAATCACCAACTCCTTTTCTAAGTTGCGCTTTATAATGTATTAGTAGTTTCATTATGTTGGCCATGCAAAATTCATTCAAATTTTTATCAGTCTCCAGATGCTATAAGTGGGACAAATATTAGCAAGCCAATCTAACATTTGTCTTTTCTTTGCTGAGAGTTAGAGAATTTTGAAATTTGGCACATAACTAATTGTTGAGATGATTCAGACTCAGAATGACCCCATATTGGATAGAATAGAATTGCCCCACAGAGCTTTCTTGGCTATAATCTGCAGCACAGCAGAGACATTAATTTGTCAAGTTCTATTACTTTCCTATTAGTATTTTTGTCTTTCCCTCACCTCCCATGCTTTCTATCACTTGACTTCTCCAGAGACTCACACTCTGATGTAGGAGTTGTGCAAAGTGAACACTGCTTGCTCATTTCTGGATGAAATCAGGAGTTTAGCTTGCCTGAACAGTGACACACTCACTACCTATCCAAAAGTGAGTTCTTTTCCCTGGTGCACGAGAGTCTGACTGATAAAGGAAAGACATGGCAAAGTCGCTCTTCCTGGTTTATCTGATGTTGACAAAGAAGAATCTTAGTCTTTCCCTGTGGACTGATTAAACAGTTGAGGCCACCGAGTTTATGCTTGCTCATTGGTTACTTTTGTATAACTAGAAAGAACCTTGCTGCCTGCTTTAATTTTAAACATGCATGCACACATGCACACAGATGCATATACCCATATCTGTCTATCTAGATTTCAAGTTGACTCCAATTTGCAGGGATCCCAGTTGAGCTGGAGTTGAATGGGGTTCCACAGTATTTCAGTGACTGACTTTTAAAATATGGATTTACAGGTTTTTCTTCGGAGACACTTCTTGGTGGATTTAACCCCCCGACCACTTTTGGGTTAGAGGTCAAGCACCTTTAACCGTTTGTATGAAATTAGAGATTTCATAATTATATATGGATTGAGCTATTTCAGATGTTGCACTCTTGCCTTCTGATTATGATGTGGTCCTCCTTTCTTTAAACATGAATCATAATTTACATGTAGGGCTGCTAATCACAAGGCCAGCAGTTCAAAAAAGATGAGGCTTTTGATTCACATAAAGAAGAAAATCCTTGGAAACTCACAGGAACAATTACCCCCTGTTCTCTAGGGGCATCAAGTTGATGGCGGTGCAGCTTAAAGAATTCTAATAGGTAACTCTTTCCCACTTCAAGGAGAGAATAAAAAGCGGATTTTGTGGTGGGACCAATCATCAATTGCATTCTTCCCTCTTCAGAACTGAATGTTGAACATATTAACCTAGTCAACACGCTAGGTTGTGAAAGGATTGTAAAATCTGAGGGATGGCTGGAATTTTCTAGTAAAAAAAAGGAAAAAGAATCAACAATGGGACAAGGGAATTTGCAGTACTGGTAAGAGACGGTTGGAGTAAAATGCCCCATTGGGTCAAGACAAAACATGAGTCATGTGAGACAGAGGATGTTGGTGGGGATGGCCATGTAGCAGACTGGAGGGCACAAGAGGGTTGAAGAACTGCCCCTGTACTATTGTTGGTATTACTGAGGGGGAGAGCTGGAATTGGGATTCTCAGAACACATCTTCTGAAATTGTAACGTCAGTGGTGGATATGTTTGCAACTGTTGTCAAGTCCATTCCAACTTATGGTAATCTCATTTGTGCAAGCTAGGACCTGTCCACCTAGTTTTCAAGACTCTGACCTTCTGGAGCAGGTTCATTAGGCCTGTCTTCCAAGGTGGGTGGGTTCGAATGGTCCATCTTTCTGCTAGGAGTAGTGCATTGCTTGTGGCCCCGACAAGACAGCTCAATTCACCTGTGTGTGGTTTGGGGAGTCATCCCTGGAAAGTGGTAAGAACTTATGAACTAGAAAGAATTTTGTGATAAACGTGAAGGACACAGCCAAGGAAGCTTGGGATCATTTTGTATCGATGTCTAACAGCATTAGTCTAAGCTGATTATTGACAGCTTACCTACTAGAACTAGCAGTTGAAGTGACAGGTCAAAGGAAGTGAATTGAGGTATGAGAACACCAAGGTCATTTTGCTTTTTGAGGCTGTATTTTGCTTTTTACTGAGGGAAAAAGTTCGCAGCAAATGTTTCCTTTAGTCCAGTTATTGGAAGATATGTAATATTAGTACAGAGACATTTCGTCTTCCACTGGTGGGAATCTATTTATGTACCAGAGCTTTGGTGCCCTCTAGAGTTCAAAGCAAGAAAGTATTCGTTGTTGTTCAGTGACTTGGAAGGTGGGACCGCATGAGCATGCGGCAGTCCCACAATTGTTCGAGCCCATTGTTGCAGCCACTGTGTTGATGCACCTTACCGATGCCTTTCCTCTTTCTCACTGCCCCTCCATTTGATCAGGCATGGTGCTCTTCATCCTTTGTCCCCAACAAAGAATATGGGTTGATTAATGGCCATAACTTGCCACGAATGAATGAGTTTTAAAATAAAGGTTACCTCTATTGTACACATCCAGAACATAGAGGTAACACTTATGTTAATATTCATTCATTCATGAAAGCTATTGCTATTATTCAATCTATATTCTTAATTAGGAACACCGGATTGAAAATGATTTTCTGTTTTAACGGCACTGTTTCCAACCATTTGATAAAAATGAATTCCCGAGTCAATTCCTTATTTCCCTCAAAAATACTGATGGAGAAGACACAACAGTAACAAGTACAGTGCTGTTTTGTGTGTATGTGTGTGCTTCACTTAGGTTGTATAATATAGGTGACTAGTCTCAAACATTTTTATTATTTTGTTCTTATTGAGTTGATGTGATATGCTTGTTGAGAGGGCTAAGCCTCCCTCCCTCTAACGCCCTTTGGTATTGCCACTGTATCTAGCTCTGCTAGGAAGGGCTGGGTGAGACAGCTTGTGAGCTCAAATTGTATTCCGGTCCTTGTGTAGCCTTGGAGATGACGACAGAGGAATTTAAGTGATGTGTGTGTGTGTGTAACGTGGACAAAGGATCCTCAAATACATGGGAGTTGCAGAGAATATTCTGTTCGTGTTCTACAAAATTTTTGTTTGACTCCTGAGAAAATCAGGTTTATTTTTTAATTTATTTAAAAAATCATTTTACTGGGGACTCATACAACTCATCACAATCCATACACACATCGACGTGCTGCAAGCGCATTTGTTCACTTGTTGCTATCATCATTCTCAAAACATTTGCTTTCTACTTG
>PVJH01027474.1:0-28544 GCA_004026705.1 Nesogale talazaci | reverse complement strand
TTTGAATATCAAAATAATAATAATAAAAAAAGGCCTGACTTGTGGCAGACAGGGGACTGGTTTTTGTTTGTTTTTTTTGGGAGGGGAGCATCACTGCCCTCTGGTGAGATTGGAAGGACCAGTCTTGCACCTGGAGAGCTATTGCTGGATTTGAGGTCGCTTATTTCATTATTCTTGCCACAAACTACAGTTAAGAAATCATCATTCAATTTTGTTTTTTTTGACAAATGACAAAGTCCATTCAAATCCAGCAGCTGCTCTCCAGGAGCAAGGCTGGGTAGCTCCCATGACCACCAGAGGGCAGTGATGTCAAAATAAATAAATAAATAAATAAATAAATAAATGACTGGATGGGAACTAAACTGCTGTGCAAACCTCACTGAAAATTCCTTTTTTTTTTTCAAAAAATTCAATTTTTCCACAAATTTTGTGAAGAACTCTCTTATATAGTACCGCCTCCAAGGCTGCTTTAGGAATGCAAAATATAAAGTATTTTTTATTTCCTTTTGTAATTTTTTCTTTTAAATAAAGAATTAAAAGAAGTACACTTGAGTTTTAAAATGCAGGCACATATGAAATGGGATGCTTAACAAGAAAAAAAAAATGTTTGGAACAAAGGAAAATAATATGAAAAAAATCCCTAAAAGATTATCTTGTCTGTAGTTACAAGTCAGCTTTATTAGTGGCTACAAGTTTTTCTTTGTATTAAAGGCTAAAATGAGCTAATAACATCTCTGAGAAAAAGTCTTCATATCATTGACACTTAAGAAAGAACAGTTCCATTGCCCTAGACAGCCAACGATAAGGACCACTGCCTTTAAAGGCCCTGAAACTCCTTACAATCTAATTTCGATGCTCTCACTGCCTTCTAGGCAGTTACTATAGAATACAGTCATGATTAGCTAATCTATACTATCAAGAGCAAAATCAGAGCTCACTATTGCTATGAAAAAAATCATGATATTTTGATTAGATACTAGTGGGACATTTATAAATTGATTAAACAAATGATTAAGATTTAGGTTATTTATTAACATATTATGTTTATAAAACAGGTGTGAGTAATTAAGTAATTAATATCTCTTGATTGTTCATGCTGGCAATTTTCAAGTAAAGGAATTTCCCACAGGGGATTGGTTGAGACATCCTATAAAGACAGTAGAGACTTCGTAAAGGGTTACATCAAAGCTCAAACTCACTGCCATCAAGTCGATTCAGATGACCTTAGCGGGCAAGGTAGAACTGTCCCTGTGGGTTTCCAATACTCTTAACTCTTCATGGGAATAAAAAAAAAAAACCTGATTCTCCCGCAAAGCAGTCAGTGATTTCATACGCTGACCTTGCCATTAACAGCCAAGGAGAAACCCCACTATGATCCCCGTGCTCCTAAAGGTCACAAAGAAGTATCGAAAAGGGCTGAATCTGCCTTTCTAACACAGATATTCTTCTCATTTCTCATGCTTGTCCAGCCCTTAAGAATCTGGGAGATAAAGCGCTATAGTCATAATGGCACCTTTACGACCTTAACTTTAAAGACAAGAAATGTGAGAAGCTAAAGCACCAAGGAATAATAATCTTTCTAAGGGCTTGGCATAACAAAGATTGCACTTACAACTTGCGATTCTCGAGCTTTGGGAAACATTTTGGCCACATTGAGTCCATCAATGACAATATCAAAAGGTGCACTGTTCTTTACGAAGTTTTGAAATCTCTTCAGTTCCTACAACAGAAAATCCACATAAAATATTAAGGAAAACTTGATAAATACACTTGTATAAATACACTGCTTTGATTTTTACTTTTATTTCTGTAATTCACAATATGACCCACGGCAGCATTCACTAAGGGCAAAGTTCAGAAGGGGTAGGAGAAGGATGGAAACAGGAAAGGCAGGGAGAACAGGTGTGGTGGGGGGCATTGTGGGAAGTACAGTGAGAGGGACTAATCCTGCAGGAATCGTTAAATGGAAAATGGATCTGCTCTACTCAATTTTCAAAAAAGTGTAAACGCAACAGAAAGAGGCTCTCAAAATGAAATCAGAGAAGTCCAGCCTAACGGATGTAACTTCATCGAATTCCATGAAATTTAGCAAAACTATGGTAAAAGAAGGAAGGTTAATGGTTCCAGGCAATGGGGAGGGGAAAGTGACTGCAATGTAAAACAAATGACCTTTTTCACAACATAAATACTCCTATCTCTTGACTTATGGTAGTTTGTTTTTTTGTTTGCTTGTTTGTTTGTTTTTTGGGGGGCATCCCTGCTCTCCGGTGGTGGGAGTAGGAGGCCCAGCCCCACTGCTGGAATTGATCCTCCGTCCCAGTGGGCCGCAGTCCCGCTCACAACCACTACGCCCCCGGGGCTCAGCCCAGTATATTTGTTAAAACTCACTGAATTGTACACTGATAAATGTTATTATTCAACTGTGTGTTGGGCAAATAATCCAAGAAGATGCAGAAGAAGGTGCCATCAGAGTGGAGGAAGACTCATAACCAACCTGTGCTGAGCAGATGGCAGAGCCATGCTTGCTAAAAGCAGAGGGTTACATGCACTTACTGTTGAAGACTACAGTATGCTACCCCACAATCTCAAGAACACAGAAGTCTTCACACATGGACCAATAAGCAACCTCATGAAATACAGAGAAAATACAGGGATGCTATCACAGATTTCCTTTGACAAGGCTCATGGAAACAGCAGTAATGAAATCAAACAGCATATTGCACTGGGCAAACCTGCTGCAAAAGGCCGCATTAAATTATTTAAGAGCAGAAAGGCATCACCCTGAGAAGTAGGGTGCACCTGGCCAATGCCACAGTATTTTCCATCGCTTCTTATGTGTGTGGAAGCTGGACGATGACTAAGAATGATCCATGAAGAATCGATCCATTTCAATTATGGCGTTGGCAAACAACACCTTGCGCTACTTTTGATTGAAATTACCATGGATTTCCCAGAAGAACGTGTCTATCTTGGAAGAAGTACAGCCAGAATGTTCCTTAGAGACAAAGATGGAGTGACCTCATCTCGCATACTTAGGACACGTTATAGGAAAGATCAACAAGTCCCTGCAGTAAAACATCATACTTGGTAAAGTAGCAGGGTCAGCAAAAAAGAAGAGCCCTAACAAGATTGGCTTACAAAGCGGTGGAAGCAATGGGCTCAGGCATAGCAACAATCGTGAGGGTGGGAGGGGACCAGGCAGAGTCTCCTCTGTTGCACAAAGGCTCACCACAAGCTAGAACCAACTTAATGGTGCCCCACAACAACACATTTTGTTATATGTAAATTACACCTCAGTAAAGCTGACCAAAATCAAAAGAAAGCCCCACACTCATACGTCATTCACTGCATCCCTAAAATAACCATCGATCTAGATGCAGGTTTCATTTCTAATCTGACATCTTTTGCTTTTCCGTCCCTGACCACAATTGGATGGGATCGGCCTCCTTGGTTTCAGCCCAGCAAAATATTTTGCTCAAAAATTTCTCTGTTGAAGACCCCAAGTAAACAATCATATTGATACGAACGAGGGGGGCAGGGGCAGAGTCCCTCTATAGACAGTCGGACATCCCCTCACAGAAGGGTCACAAGGCAGGGTTGAACCAGTCAGGGTAACAGTATATCAACAATGAAACCCACAACATTGCCCTAGTTCTTTAATGCTTCCTCCCCACCACTATTGTTCCTCTAGTTCTTCCTTACAAATCCAGCTAGACTACACTAGTACAGATAAGAGCTCTCAACACATGGAATACAGAACAGATAAACCCCTCAAGAACAATAATGGGAGTAGCAATACCAGGAGGGTAGGAGGATGGCAGGGAGGGGGGGGGAAGAAGGGGGAACTGATCACAATGATCAACATATAACCAACCCCCACCTACAAGGGGATGAACACCAGAAACGTGGGTGAAGGGAGACAGTGACGGTGTAAGATATGAAAATAATGATAATTTATCAAAGAGTCATGAGGATGGGAGGGTGGGGGAAGGAGGGAAAAAAGAGGAGCTGATATCAAGGATTCAAGTGGAAAGAAAATGTTCTGGAAATGATGATGGCACCATATGTATAAATGTGCTTGATAAATTGATATATGGATTGTTTTAAGAACTGTAAGAGCCTCCAATAAAATAATTTATTTAAATTTTTTTAAATTTCTCTGTTCAAACATATATCCTACATAATGTTTAGAAAGTTTCAGCTAAAATCATATTAAATACCAGAGGAAAGTTATAATATTATTTATCAATAAACATAAGACTATGATGAAGAGTATATGTACAATATGACCATTTTTGTTTCTGTCTATATATATGAACTATGGGAAACAGAACAAGTGCATTCATGTTTACGTTAGAATTTCACGGAAAATAAACTTGGAAAGTGTTTTCCAATACACTTCCAATTTCTCATTTTAGTGCTGCTCTTATTATAATATATTCATCTGTAAGTAAGTAAGTATTGGCAACGAAGATACCACCATAAAAATCAAGTCAAATTAGATCATCTATAAAATCCTCATTGATTCTGATAGTCCACAATGTTAACAAGGCTTGGAAAGATCTTCAAATCCCAGAGTGGAAAGAATACACTTAGGATGGCTTCTTTAAGAGGCGAGACTCACAAGCCTGTATATTTTTTAATTAATGGCTTATGTCCTGAGCAGCCTGGTGGAGAGCGTGGAATTCTCCGGTGGGTTTCTGAGGCTGTCAATCTGTATGGGAGCAGAAAGCCTCTTCTTCCTCTTGCAGAGCGGTTGGTGGGCTTGAATCGCTGCCCTTGGGGTTAGTCGTCAAAGCCGTAACCTTCGGCCATCAGGGCTCCTTACTGTACAGTAACTCTTATTTCTTTTTAAGATAACAAATTGGAACCGCCTGCGATCCAGTCCCTAAGAAAGGTGAAAATCCCAAATTCCAAATTTGTGTAATTTGCACAGCTCAAATACATGTTTGGATCAGAAAGGACCCTAAATACTTGGTATAACACAAACGACTTTAAATAATGTCAGCATACACATCTATCTCAGGCTAGCTGATACGATATTAAAGTATCCATATATGTGTGTATACATATCCTGATTTTCTTAATGGACGAGCAGGGTGAAGAGTGGTATACGGCACACGGTCCGTCTCTCAAAAGCTAGAGGTGATGGGGAACTGGCGCCATGTTTTCAGTCAGTGGGTCAAACACTCCCACGAACTAGGCTAACACCTGCGGCATCAAGCTGTGTGATACTCTTTTTTTTTTTTTAATGCATCACCGCCCTCAGGTGGTGGGAGTAGGAGGCCCAGCCTTTGCTCCTGGGAGCCGGAATTGAACCTCCATCCCAGTGAGCCGCAGTCCTGCGCACAACCACTACGCCACCGGGGCTCAGCCTTTGATACTCAATGTTATGCACTGAACAACTGTCTGCTCAGGAAGTCTCTACTCCAGAGTTTATATTCCAGCAGGGAGATCAGAGGAGCCCGGGTGGCACACGAGGCTTGCTCACCCAAGGCCAGCAGCTTGTAAGCACCAGGTGCTCTAGGAAGCAGCCCTCTCCTTCTCTAAAGATTACACTCCTCGCCTGTGAGGCACTGCTACTCTGTCCTGCAGGGTTGTTATGGTCAGAATCGATTCGATGGCAGCAGATTTTTGTAGAAGAGACAAGCAATACATAAGCTAATAAGTGGAGTAGTGCAATTCCCAGTAGAGAGATACCTCAAGGAAACTTTTTGTATGTTTCGCAGTTAGCATAAGATGTTAGCACCCCTCTCCCTATTTCAGATATATCAGAGGCAGGGAAGACATTTTTTTTTGGGGGGGGGGGGCATCACTGCCCTCAGGTGGTGGGAGTAGGAAGCCCAGCCTTCGCTCCCTGGAGCTGGAATCGAACCTCCATCCCAGTGGGCCGCAGTCCTGCGCACAACCACTACGCCACTGGGGCTCAGCCCTTGAGGGAAGGCCTTTGTAATGGACATGTAAAACCAAGTGCAGGATGCAGTGAGGGAGTCAGCCAGGCTGTTCTGAAAGAGGACTTTCTTAGAGGAAACAGCGGCCAGAGTTGTGCCCCTTAGAGGATTAGACACCAGGCAGAATGGCAGTCAGAAGAATACACAGTTGAATTAAAATTGTTTTAAAGCTAAAAAAGAGTTAACTCTTACTTGTCCCTGTAATGTGAGAAAGAGGGAATGACTGTGAAAGCAATGCTAAAACTATTACTCAAACGTCTAAGATCCTTATTCCACCTCTTAATAGAAAGTCAAGTAGAACGAGTATTTGTTTTTTATGACTGTTCCCAGGTCGCAAGTGAATAGCAATCAGTTTGTAGCAAACAAGCAAGAAAAAGATGAGCCTGGCTTATCAATGGCATAAAATTACCTCTACAGCTAAGGGACTCTCCTGCCTGCCATTAAGGAACTCACTTCATAATTATACACGATTATCACTGCAAATCAGTTAAGGAGAACTTGACCCTTTTATTCATTATTACATCGGTCCCAAAAGATGAGAACATTAGCAAGTGAGGCGAGTATTTTTTCCTCAAAAATAATAAGCAAAGACATGCTAAAACTTCTTTTTGACATCTCTGCTCAGAAACAGTTGAAGCTCTTCAACTTTCTAGAATGACTCACGCCCTGTAAATGTTTACAATAGGTTATTTCTGTTCTGAAAGTTTGACACAAAGCTCACTAAGAAGTTATCCTCGTTCGTTACAAGTCTTCCTCTAGCACCGCCTCTAAGGAAATAGAACCAAAACCCAAACAAAGTCACTGTCCCCCAGTTGATTCTGGCTCGTGGTGGCCCTAAAGGGCAGGGTAGAACTGTCCCTGTGAGTTGCCGAGACTGGAACTCTGTCCAGGAGTAGAAGTCCCCTCTTTCTCCCACAGAGCAGCTGGTGGTTTCAAACTGCTGTCATGCAGTTAGCTGCCCAACGACCAATCACTGCGCCACCAGGGCTCCTTAGGGGAAAGAGAAGGAGCAGAGTAACACACGCTCAAAATTATGTACTAGCCCCATCCGATGTACTTCAGTCACCAGAGTAACGTTTTCCAAGTATCTTTGGAATAGAGTATTAAAACAACTGGCTTTTAGTCATAGTAAATACGGGAAAATAGGGGAATACCAGCTATTCGGGTTGGCAGCCCTGCTCTTATCATAAGAACAATAAAAGAATGAGACTCAACGTTTAATGGCTAAATGACTTCATGTGGCTTTTTAAAGCCGTGGGATACAAATGAAGTCCTAAATAGAAAGAGCACTAACGCTTGCTGTGATGCAGCAAGGGAAAAATGAGGCTTGCTAAGCGTTCCTGAACTTAGCAAGTAACGCAACAGCGAGGGATTCTAAATACTTACCACATCTTGTTAAAATAAAAGCCACTCAGCTTAATACCAAGTTATGTTTCAGAAGACAGTTTTCACTCAGTTGATACAGTTTAGGAATGTTGTATATTACCTAAAAGTACTTACAATCTTACCTGAATTTTCTGATGCAACCAGGTTTTTTGAAATGTTGGGTAAGATATAACAACAAAACCAGTAAAACATACATAATTTCAACAGTCTCAATGAGGGTCACTTGGTGACACTCTACCATAGAGGTCACATTCCTTTGAGGTGTGCAGCTGCTCTTTCTCCCCAAACAATATCAATTCACTTCCTCCATTGCTTTTGATCTGATCTTTCAAGCGGCTGTCGATAATCGAACAACAATGCTTTCTATGTTAGTTTGTCCTTCTTCCTGGACACGACAATATGAACGTGCGGTGTCTGCCTGCCTGCCTGCCCATCAGGACTTTGCCTCTTCTCAGGAACGTGCCTGAGGAAACCGTAAGGGGCGAGAAATGCAAATGCACTTCATGAGCTCTACTGTCGAGGAATTCTATTTGCTGGTCTTTTTGATGTAGACAAATATCCACCCTTTCTACCGCACCTCCTTTAGAAAAAAAATTTTAAGGGACAGATAAGGATTGATAGGGTTCTACCAGACTGAAGACCTACGGAGGTCACAACTCTTGTGTCACAACCAGCATTTTTCAAAACAAAAATATCAGAATGCATCACTATTACAGGAGTATATAAAATGGGTTTTACAATAAAAGTATTTTTTTGAGTTGTGGCCAAAAGAACACTTCAATGTCACTGCTAATGGGACTCAGTCAGATAGATAAAATATGTTTGTCCTAAGGCGCATGATGAATACACTTCTGTTGTTATATGCCAGGGAGTCAATCTAACTTGAAGTGCCCCTATAACCAACTATGCAACCAACAAGCCCATTGCCATGGAGTCAGTACTGACTGAGAGCAAGCCTCGGTGGGGTTTATGAGGCTGCAGACCTGTACAAGAGGAAGTCTCTCTCCTGGGCAGCAGCTGGAGCGTCTGAACCACCAACGGTGTGGTGAAAACGGCCTCCTAAGGGTTCCTCAGTTGTCATCTGAAGGGAAAATCACCTGGGGGGTTCAAATTGCCAGTCTTTGGCAGCCAAGCACTTCACCATTGCCCTGTGTTTGTTCCGGAGAGTTTATTAAAGAAAGGGTCAGAATGAGAGCTCCAGGGATTAGCTCTAAAAAGTATCAAAGCAAAACAGTGTGGTACTGACATACACACAGATCAGAAACAGAGTCAAATATACATTAAAAGTAACATCCCAACTTAGCTGAAGGGAAATGGCTTGTTATATAAATGGTGGTAGTACAACTGACTAATCAGCTGAAAAAGAAAAAAAAAAGAGTTGAAATTATAGCTCATGTAAACCAGCAAAAAGTGTGAATGGTTCAAAAATTAAAGAAAAACAACAAAAGGAGGGCTGAGCCCCGGTGGCATAGTGGTTGTGCGCGGGACTGCGGCCCACTGGGACGGAGGTTCGATTCCAGCAGTGGGGCTGGGCCTCCTCCTCCCACCACCGGAGAGCAGTGATGCCCCCTCCCCCCCCCCAAAAAAAAAAGAAAAGAAAAGAAACTTCAAGAAAAACAACAAAAGGAACGGCAGAGCAGGGATGGAGGAAGGCTTTTTGTTTTTACCTGTTGTTTGTCTTCTTAATAATCTCATCATGGAAAAGGTGTTCTTAAATATAAAACCCTGAAGCCATAAAAGAAAAGTTTGATCAAGTTGACTATTTAAAATACTGCATGGGAGGAAAAAAAAACACTATCATCCATAAAAAGAAACCCTTGAAAAAACATTTGCCATCCAAATTATTGGCAATTTCTCAAATAAAGAAGGTCACCGAGAAAAATGTCAACCCCCCCCCCTAAAAAATGAGGAGGCCAAGGGCAACCAATTGGCAGCAAGTAAACACAGGTAGCTCTACACCTATGTAGAGACGCTCAACAATACTTAAGAAAAACGGGCTTCACTTTTCACTGTGGAGAGCCAAACATCAAAATGTTTGATGGTACACTGGATCACAGGGATGTGAAGAAACAAGAATTCTCAGATTAGAGTGCTTACTGATCATTTCCAGGGACACCAATATTAATTGACATACCCTATTGCCCTAGCAAACGCAACTCACAAAAATCTGAGCAGGAAGAGAATTTGTAGTCGTGATTGCACTTGCATTAAATTTTGTGAGAAATTACTGTCGTGCGGGGTTGTTCATAACACTTTGATTCTAGAAAAGACTTGAACAACTTGAATATACTAATTAACAGATGCCTGGGTCACTAAGTTATGGTAATTCCACACAATGGAAAGCTAAACACAGCTAGGATGATTGAAAAATACAGGAAGAAGAGACTCTGTATTTTTTTTTGTCCTGAATAAAACACAATAGCCGTGCACTCAGAGTGCACTGGAAAGTGGATTGCTGCAGCTATCAAACTCAAACCCACAGCCATGCAGCCAGTTCTGCATGACGGAGGCCCTGTAAGGTGGGCTGAGCTGGCGCAGCGGGTTCTACAATGGTGAACTTTGGGGGTGTGAGAGCCTTCCTCTTTCTCTGACAGAGCCTTGTGGATTTGAGTCGCTGACCTTGCTGCTGGCAGTGCGGGCCCCATGTCATCGGGACTTCAATATCAGACAATTTAAATTTTACATCTGTTTTCCTGATTAGCTCATTTTTTAATTCGTTTTTTCACTGTTGCCCGTGTTTCATTTGTGCTGTTAGTTTGCTTTGTTTTGTCGGGCTTTTTTGGTGATGATTTTCTTTATATGAAACCCAAGATGAGTGAATCTAGAGCAGGGGGTCTCAACCTTCCTAATGCCGCAGGAGACCTTTCCTACAGGTGTCTCATGGTGTGGTGACCCCCAACCATAAATTTGTTTTAGTTGCTACTTCATAACTAATTTTGCTACCATTGTGAATCGTGTGACCCCTGTGAAAGGGTCGTGTGACCCCTAAGGGGGTTGAGACCCACAGGTTGAGAACTGTTGATCTAGAGAGAGAAATTAGATGAACAGTTTCTTAGGGTTAGAGTAAAGGAAATGGGAAGCTAATTTATAATAGGTAAAAGAATGAAGCAAGTGTTCTAAAATTAATTGTGGTGGTGAATGCACAACTTTTTAGTATATTTAAACCACTGCAATGCGTATGAATTATGTCGCAAAGACATAATTAGCCCATTATCAATGACATCAGCCCATTATCCCATTATCCCATTATCAGTGACATCAGAGAGTTCACAGGTTCTGATCCATTTAGAGCCACAAATTAAAGACACATGTGTTTCTAAGAGTTATATTTTCTTCCAAACAGGATCTTATATTAAAGTGACCAAATGTCCTGCTTTTTAACAATTTAACAATGTCCTGCGGCATTTAAAAATTAAAATATATTACAATACTATTTTTGTGTTTTATGAACATTTTTGTTGTTCCATATAGACCAAAATTTTAATCAAGGACCCCCCTCCCACCCTTCAGCCTCCCTACTCCCCGTCAGTGGTGTCCCACTTAAAATCTGGTCACTTTACTTTTTATTAAAAACCAAGACAAGATGGAATTTACTCATAGGTATTAAATAATTGCTGCAATCTTTTTTTTATTATTATTATTTCTAAAATCTTATCTAAGGCTTTGAGGAAATGACTAGATCTAACTCAGGTAAAGACAGTTTAGAAATGCATTTCTCAATGGAAAAATATTTTTACATTCTTTTTGTTTTTTGGACATCATTGCCCTCTGGTGGTGAGAGTAGGAGGCCCAGCCTTTGCTCCTGTGAAGTCGTTGCTGGAATTGAACCTCTATCCCAGTGGGCCGCAGTCCCACGCACAACCACTACGCCACCGGGGCTCAGCCACCATTCTTTTTAATACAACTCTCCTTTCATATCCTATATCCTGGAAATTCTATAGAGAATAGTTTTTTAAAAAGGAAGAAAAGAAAATACACTTATGATTGCAGAATCTTGCTTCCAAATTGGAAGGAGCAAATTAGGCAAAGGAAGCCAAGAGAAATAACATGATCTGGATCCTGCAACACCAAATATGCTGTAAACTACTCTTTTAAAAATGTAGCTTTCAGTTCAAGGAGCTCATTCATGATTACGCACCCTGCCTGGAAATCCCCTCTGCCTCATAATCTACCAGGAACCTGGACCAAAGCACCAACCAATGCAGGGTCTGACTTCCCTTCTGCCTTGGAATGAAACATGTATAAAAGTTAAGCCCTGGCACTGGTCCCCAACCAAATAAAATTAAAACATCAGACTCACTGCAACACTTTCAAAAAGAAGCCAGAAAGTAAACTTTTTTTTTTTTTTCAAATAAAGGAGGCAAATGGCTTAAAGAAAACTTAAGCACTACAAAGAGAACTTGAATCAGAGTGCATGAAGCAAGTTCCCAGAATAGAAGCACTTACATAGCTGGTTGCCTAAGCCTCCTTTTAAAGAATTTTTTTGTTGTCCACTCTATAAATCCCCCCTTAACAACACAACATATATCTTACTCAGGTCCACACACAAATCTCCACGGAAGCCGCCGGGATACTAAAAGATCCCTGTTGTCGTGTGACCTCAAGGTGATTTCATGGAATGGCAGTAGAACTTCCCTATAGGGTTTTCCATGTTCAGCCATCCTTGACAGAAACAGATCATTCGGTCTTCTCTCCTATAAAGCAGCTGGTGGGTTCTAACCACGTACCTTTCACTTGGCATCTGAGACCTTAACCATTGCACAACCAGGCCTCTGTTAAAGTGCCCTACTAACAATTAGCTGATCGGGACTGACATCTTCTCTTACTGCCCTGCAGTCCATTCCATCCCAACCCATAGCCACCGTGCGGGATAGACTAGAACTGCCCCTGCTAGTTTCCGTATCTGTTTACCTCGACAGCCACAAAAGCCTCATTTTCCTCTGGAGTTCAAGTGATCTCACCTGTTTGGGCCTCAGGTTCACCAGGGAGAGATTGGGACTAATAATAGTTACTTTAAGGGGTTATTGTAAGGATTGGATACAATTAAATGTTTCAAGTAGGAAAATAGTTTAGCATTCACCTGTGCTCTGGGCAGGGACTAACAGTACGAGCTTTACTTACAGCCGAGCAGCATTTGATAGAAACCCTGGTGGTGGTGTGGTTAGGGGATACGATGCTAACATTTCAAAATGATCCCTTGCTCTGCAGGAGAAAAAAAATGTGGCTTTCTACTCCTCTAAAGTGTTACTGTCTTGGAAACTTATAAGGGCAATTTAACCTGCCCCATAATGGTTTTGGTTTCAAACAGGACTTCTAACTCTTTGAATTTTAATATATGATACCAGGAAAATAACTTTACTGGCTTCCTGTCCTTTTTCTTTCTCTTTTCTGCTTCCTGTTCGTGGCTGAGAAATGGACTCTCCTGTATTCATATTGCAATAGAGTAAGTGGATCACTGTGAGACCCTAACTGTCTCCATATGTAAACAAAAGGTGTGTGTAGGTTCTCCTTGTTGCCGGGCATTCTGATTCAGGAGCCAAAGAGGCCATTCGGCCTGTCTCTTTCAGGGGTCGAGATTGAAACTGGATCCATCCCCTTTCTAGGCGATGTGATGGATGGCTCAAAACCAAGTGTTCTCTGCTGAGGACAACCTAAAGTGCTTCCTTTAGATTATTTTGTTTCACAAGGTTCAAATCTCTTCTAATACTACTCCCAAAACAATCCTGAGAAAATGTGAGATGCAAGGGAACAAAACATTATGATTACATAAAAAATACAGACGCTCTATTTCGATTTCCATTTACTCAAAAATGACAAGAAACGATTTCTTTTGCTTCTAAAATATACAATTGATCAAATATCTGAAAAGCCAGCAAGTTAACATTCTTCTCAAAGCAATCAAAGAGAATTTACCATCTTCTGTACTGAATTATATTACTGACCAAAAAAAAAAGTGGTTTGGATTTTCTTCTTGTTCTCTTTTATGAAATATCTATCAATCAATCAATAGCTATCGGGTGGGAATAGAGAAGAAAAGGCTCTTTATTTACTCAACATCCAAGGGCAAATTAACCACCACTAAATCTGACCAATATTAAGCAAGGATCTGGTAAACTCCTGTGTATTCCAATGGCAAGAAAGCAGCCGGTGTAAAGTGCTTTCACTCCACCCGAAAAGCAAGAGGTGAAAGAGTCACACAGCAAATGAGAGAGGCAAGACTGCGCAGGTAGTCCTGGGGCTATCCCAGAACACTCATTCTCTCAAATGACGTGCCTCCGACAGCTCTCCTCAGTGGTTTTCCCTCCCCTCTCTAACGTGTACAAAGAGCTGAATAACTCAAGAGCAGCATGCCACTGGAAGATGACTCATCCCACCAGTAATCGACGACATTAAGGGAAATTCTGTTTTCCTGTGAACTCTGACACAATTTGAATGCTTCATTGTTCCGGTTAGCCATCACTGCTAACTCATGTTTCCAGACCTTTCTCTCTGCTGCTATTATTTATGTGAGTACAACAAGGTGTGAAGTACTTTTCTCCTCTTGAAAATCGGCTATCAACCTAATAAGGAAGTAAAACTACTGATAAAGTTTTAATCTCCTGTGTTTCTGAGCCCAAGGATCTGGACTTGAACTTGTGTGGCTTTGACAAGTTCCTAAACTTTTCTGTGCCTACATTCCCTCCTTCTACAAAGTGGAGATAATGTTTCTTCCCTCGTCAAGTTTTCATAAAGAATAAATGATGTAATTAAATAACTGGTAACTAGGGCATAATAGAAACCCTGGTGTATTGTTGGCTTAAGGGTTGGACTGCTAAGCACAAGATTGACAGGTCAAGTCCACACCATGGCAGAAAGATGAGGCTATCTGTTCCTATAAAGATTTACAACCTCGGAAATCTGATCTAGGGTTGCTGTACATTGGAAATGGCACAATGGCAGTGGGTTTGATTTTGAGTATGGAATACTAAGCCTAAACGTTGGACTGCTGGATGTATAAAAATAGTGATACAGATATTTATTACACCCCTACCAACTCTCACTCAAGAGAAAAATGATACAGATAAGAAGAGCTAAGAACCCAAACAAGAACACACCAAGGAAGATTCATAGGCACAGAATAGGATTAATGTGTGCCAGCGTTTACAAACGGTACACATTCAAAGAAAGAACAGATAAGCACACAGGATCAGGGTCAGGAACATCTTCTTGACAAAGGAAAACCAGGCTTTGGAAGTCCAAGCCAGATCCAAACTCACTGCCATCTGCATCTATGCTAACACATTGTCTCCCTACAGTGCAGAAGAGGAGACAGTGATGCTTTACAGGGGTACAAAGCCTCTCGTATTAGGAAGCAGAAGTATATTTTCGATGAGGTGTGTGTGTGTGTGTGGTGTGTGTGTGTGGTGTGTGTGTGTGTGTGTGTGTAGTGAGGGGGGGAGCAGATGAAGAACCACAATGCTGGCGAGTTACAGGGCTTTGACAGAAGCGGATGTTTGTAGAGGAGTGCACAGCCTGAAGACAGGTTGTGGTCGCACTGTCGAGAAGCTGCTTTCAAGGCAGAACTGGGAAACTGCACATCTGGAGGCAGAGAGTGCCGTGATTAAGTCGGTGTTTTGAAAAGACTGATCTGGCCACAGTGTGAGAAAAAAGCTGAGTCTAAAGGTAGGGCAACAAGTGAGTAAAGACTCCTAGCAGTGGGCGTAAAGATGCTGAAGGCTATTTTTGGTGCGGGGTGCCTCAGAAGTGATTCCCACTTACAGCAACCGCCGGATAGGACGGAGAGAAACTGACCCAGTGAGTTACCTAAACTGCCACCTCCAGGCGAGTGCAGTCCCTGGAGAAGGACCCCATGTTTGGTACAGTCGCGGAACAGCGGGGGAGGGGAAGGCCCTGCACTGGCGGCATGGCCACAGAGGCTGCAGCAACACAACGGGCTCCAACACGGGGAACAAGTGTGAGGGCGGAGGCAGGCAGTGTCGCGCTCTCTTGTGCACAGGTCACTCTTGGGGGGAAGCCTTACGATGAGACCTAACAGCAGCCGCCGTCATCTCCAGGAGCGGATCACCGGGCCTGTCCTCCGACAGAGGAGCCGGCGGGGGCTTAAACACTGTGCCCGCGGATCCCGCGGACGGCTTACTATACACAGTGGAATTCATGGAAATGAACAGCAGCTGCAGAGGAGGAAAATGCCAACAGTTGGACCCGTGGCTGATTCGACCTGGATTACCGAGGAGTCGGAAGCGGCTTGAATGTGTTCGGTCTGGGTGGAAAAGAATCGACAGTCACAAAGGTAACTCGAAGGTGAGATGGGAAGCTCGGAGGAGAGTGGACTTTATGAAGATTTTTGACTTTTGGTGTGTTGCATCTCAGTTCATGCCATTCCTACCAAAACGTCTCACAAGCACTAGTCTGGCCTCTGAAAGGGTAGCCAGGATTAAAGGAGGCCATTTGGGAGTCAACTGGACAAGGGAAGTGCTGAAGCTGAGAAGGCAAACCCACCAGGGCACAGTGGGTTCTCCCCTGAAAAAATACTCATCTATGCCCTCATTGCAGGAAAATGCCCGTTCTGCCGTGGTGGGCAATGACTGGTTTTTCTCCTCCCAGTGAGGAGAGGACATGGAATCAGATTTTAAAAACCAGGATTGTGCAGACTGGGTGGTCTTTGTGAACAGCCAGGTAAGAAAGCTCTCTGACGCAGTCTGAACTGAAGCAGGGAAGCTCCTTCCTCCGGTAGACTGTGTCTCTGGCAGTTGACAGCCCCATTAGGGGCTCAACAGAGACTTCGAGAAGCTGCTGGCATACCCAGCACCGAGGCCTTCACTATCTGGCCACTTTGTTTCTGTTCATCTTCTACCTCCTTAGCTAAATATCAATGCTATTTTTACATGCCACTGACATTACATCTAGGCAAAATGTTTGCCACCTCTTAGATTGCCGCTGTTGTAGTTTGGTGCCGTCCAGCCTGTTACAATTCATAACATGACACAATAGAATGAAAGACTGTCCAGGCAGGCTTGCACCAGCCTCAAACTTGTTATGGGTGGGCCCACTGTTGTAGCCACTTGTCAAGGGCCTTCCTCTTTTTGGCACCTTTACCAAGCATGACATCCTTTTCCAGGGACTGGCCTCTCCTGATAACATGCCCAAAGTACATGAAAGGAAGTCTCTCCATCCTCACTCTCAAGGAGCCTACTGGCATATATTCTTCCAAGACACTTGTTTGTTCTTCTGAAATTCCCTAGTATTTTCATTGTTCTTCACCAGCACCACAATTCAAGTGCAAAAACAAACAAAATAATTCAAATGCACTGATTCTTCAACGGTCTTCTTTAGTCAATATCCAACTTTCACATTCATCTAAAGCAATGAAAATACTATGGCTTGGGTCAGGCGCACCGAATTACCTTATTCCTCAAAGTGATTTTGTGTTTTTCTACACTTTACAGAGGTCTTGTGCAGATATGCCTTGTATGTTATTTGGTTTTGTGACTACTGCTTCCAGGAGGATTGACTAATGTTCTAAGCAAGATGAAATCCTTGATAACTTCAATATTTTCTTCCTTTATCATATGAGGGGCTGCCCCCTCAAAAAATAGAAAGAAGCCCCACTGAGTGGAGTTTTATTCACTTGATCTTAGCCAAAAAGCTGAGAAGCAATAGAGTGGAGCTTTCTTAGGGCATATTTTTCCTGCTACATGAGTATCCAGCAACTCACGCAGAGTTAGTGCACCTGCCTGGGAAGATTCTCTTTGGTCACAGTGAATTTTTTGGTAAAAGTTGCTTTATTTGAACCTCATATTTTTGGGATGGCTGATTTAAGAGAACACCGTGCAGCTGTGAAATTTTGTTTCCTGCTCAGGAAAAATACTAAGATATTGAACAAAATGTACAAGGGCAGTGCCAAGGGAAAAATTCAAGTGTACAAGTAGTTTTCTCATTTCAAGAAAAGTGAAATGTTGATTGATGGCAAACCTCGTTCTGGACATCTGTCAGCTTCCCAAATGGACTAGAATGTCGACAAAAATCATGCACTTGGGCTCAAAGACCCAGGACAGGCTGAAGACCGAAGAGACGGGCAAGTTCTTTAGACTATCTTGAAGCTTGGTCTGGTGAATTTTAACGAAAGATTTGGGAATGCGAAGGGTTGCTGTGAAATTTGTGCCGCAGATTCTGAGTGACCGGGAAAAAGAGTGTTAAATAGAAACATGACGTGCTTTGGAAGAACAGCTCTGACATGACCCAGACTTTTTTCTGAGGTTCTTACTGGTGATGAGACAGGCTACTATTCTTACAAGCTGAAAGCAAATATCAATCAAGCCAGTGGAATACACCATCACCACCTCACCCCAAAAAGCTTGTCAAGTAAAATCAAAGCTCAAGACGATGCTCATCTGCTTTTGCTTTTGTTTTGTATGTGTTAGTGCATTTATGGTTTGTTCCACCAGGTCAGTCTGTTAATCAGATTTCTATTTAGAGGTTCTGAAAAGTTTGTGTAAGTTCACACACACACACACAAAAAGCCTGATTTGTGGCAGACAGGGGACTAGTTTTGCCATCCCGGCAATGTATCTGCTCCTACAGCCATCTCAGTGTGCCAGTTTGTGGCAAAAAAACAGCATGTCCACCTCTCTTGCCCCAAGCACCGGACTCACTTGACCTTACCAGGCAAATTCTTTTTTCCTTCTGTGAATGAAGAGGGACATGAAAGAGCAATGACTTGATGATGCAGAAGCAGTGGAGAAAAATACAAGGGAGATGGTGTCAGCCATTCAAACAGATGAGTTTGAAAAATATTTCCAAGAATGGAATTACAGATTTGACAAATGTATTAAATGTAATGAAGAGTACTTTGAAGATGCGAAGGTTGTTTTGTTAAAAAATAAATAAATACATAGCTTTGGAGGGGAGAAATTCCTTTTGGGGGGATACCCTCATACAGTTATGAATTGGCCCAATTATGAGGATTCTGTTACATTAAACCATAGTACCCCTAAATATTTATAAAGTATGAAACAAAAAAAGTTAAGTTCTCTACTCGCTTTTCTCATTTTGGAGAATGTTAATCAGCGCACCCCAAAAAATGAGAAGTTATACAATATAAATATGCAAAGGTGCTACAGTATTTTTATTAATATTGCAGAATGCAATTTTGCCTTTAGTAGTGTTTCTTGGTCTGCCTGCAAAGAATCATACTGCTAAATAAAGCAGTGGCCTGTTAAGCGAGATGTTCATCTTTGAGACCACGTGAGGGTTCTGCTCATGCAAAGTGTCTGTGTAAGTCTATTCTGGCACCAACGCAGCCAACTGCTAATTAAAAATAACACGTATTTAAATCCGCTGGGTAGGGTATGAAATTCACACAAGTTCCCCTCCTCCGATTAAAATTTTCCAAAGAAAAGCCTGCATGCCTAAGTGCAGGAAATCACAAGTCCATTTCCCTGCAGTTGCTGCACGGACAGCTGAGGAAAAAGCAAAAACAAAAAGGAAATGTGCCCGGAGATCTGACTCACAAAGAGTGGAAATCCCTCACTCTACACCTCCCAATTAGCACCACCAGGGACATAACCTCTGGGGTTCAAGTTTCCTTCAGCTTTACCCCTAGTAAAATCGATCGGCAGTTACCACCTGAGCTAAAGGTAGGGGTGGTGCATACTGGAGTGGTCCCGATTGCTCCTGTAGCTACAATTTGCATTGTACCACAGAATGCATTAACATGAAGAGGACTTCTCTCTCTTCATCCAACTCTCAGCAAACGTTTTTAACATTGGGGACAAAAGGTATTTTGTAATAATGAAATTGTTGATCTTGCAAAATTCTACCACGCAATCTCCACCTTCATTTCCAAGACCAAATCTATAATCTTACAATTACGGATTCTTCCTGTTTCCAAATTTCACATTCTGATCACCAGTAATTAGTCATGCATCTTGATTGCACATCTGATCAACTTCCCACTAAAGACACGGGTGAAGATCTTCAATCTCTTCATTATTGGCTTTAGTGGTGGGTGTATACATTTGAAAAAGTCATCTTAACTGTTGGCATATAGTTATTATACCATCTTAGCTAGCACTGAACTTTAAGAGAGATCTTGACATGTTCTGTTTGACAATGTATGTGGATGCCATTCCTCTTCAATCTGGCCTCTGTGGCTCTGTATATAGTATGATTATCTGATTCCAAGTTACCAATACCAGCTCATTTCTCTAGGAAATTTATGAAAATCCTTTGGAAATCAGTTCTACTCTGTAACAAATAAAGGTTGCCTAAGAGTAGGAACTGAACCCACATCACTGTGCTTGGATTTCCTGGTCTCTTACAGGGAAACCTGTGAGAGCCTGAAGGCACTGGTTCCACCCTGCTTTTCCATGTCTGGCGAGTTTCCCACCCTTGATAGGATGCAATCTTACCACTTTTCTATCACTTATTTTAGTGAAAAATATTTGCATTTTCCTCTTGAATAGGTTTCTGCCTTACGCTGGTTCCAGCTTTTGCAGATTGTACTCCACTATGTTGGCTATAGGGAAAAAAAATTGCCTCTGCATACAATTCCTAAGAATGCAGGATTTTATATTCTTGTTAGTCATTACTCCTATCCTAAGGACACCTGGTGGCGTAGTGGTTACAAACTAGTTAGCAGTTCAAAACCACCAGCCATTCTTGAAGAGCTGCTGCTGGATTTGAACCGCCAACCCTGTGGGCCGCAGTCCTGCACACAACCACTATGCCACTGGGGCTCAGCCCCACCAGCCATTCTTCAGGAGAAAAACTGGGCTTTGTACACCTGTAAAAAGTCACAGTCTCAGGGCTGAGCCCCAGTGGCATAGTGGTTGTGTGCAGGATTGCAGCCCACTGGGATGGAGGTTTGATTCTAGCTCCACGGAGCAAAGGCTGGGCTTCCTACTCCCACCACCTGAAGGAAGTGATGCCCCCCAAAACAAAACAAAACAAAACAAAAAAGTCACAGTCTCAGAAATTCACTTGAAGCACTTAGTTCTACCCTGACCATTATGAGTTGGGCATCAAATCCATGGCAATGAGTTTGGGTTTTTGGTTTAAGAAGATATGTTGCTTATTTACCCAGTAATATGAAGGGAGAGAAAGAAAGATGAAATCAGAGATCATTGAGAGGCCAGGTGTGGCGAGTTTGAAAACCAGAACTGTTCCTCGCAGTCTGGGGAACAGGGTGTTAGGTCTCCAAAAGGTATCTTTTCCTTCTGAGTCATCCTTACCTGCCCTGCCTTGATCGGCCATGATTTCTACCTTCTCGTGGACCATTTATGAGATGACCTGGAAGCTCTTAGAATTCCCCAAATAAGAAAAGTATCCTTATTATTCATGCTGGCCCCCTTGACAATTAGATAGTTTACCATAACAATATGACTCATAGTGAGTCCCTGAATAATTTAGGCTAAAGAGATGACACAGAATGTGGGCTGGCCAAGCCAGAAAGACTAATCATGTGATTACAGATTTGGAACTTTGGACGACTGGCTATTAGTCTGAGCTCAAAGGTGAAGGGGTACAAAAGATTGCGTTCAAGCACGTGGGCAATCATGTAACCAATCATCCCTACGTAATGCATCCTTAAAAAAGCTTTGCATACCAAGGTTTGAGTGAGTTTCCTGGTTTGGCAATAGTTTGTATATCTTGTCACACATCCATGCTGGATGGATAATCGTGTCCTTAACTCCACGGTGAGAAAATGACTGCAAGCTCCACGTTTAGAACTTCTTCAGATTCTGTCCTACGTGTGCTGCTTTAGTTGCCGGGTCTTTATGAATATTAATTGTCTGCACTTAATGAAGTTTGTTAAAAACGTTTTGCAACAGAAAATTTAAGATATACATTAAAAATAAGCAGAATAATAATAAGTCCACATAAACCTAGAGATTAACCATATTTTCTGCCAACCTTGTTTGATATAATCCCCATTCTATCCTAACCCCTTCCCCATGGTTATTCAATCTGTCTGTTGAGCACATAATCAGAGAAGCTACATTACATGAAGAAGAACTCAGTTTAAGGATTGGAGGAAGGTTTATTAACAACTTTCGATAAGCAGATGACACAACCCTGCATGCTAAAAGTGAGGACTTGAAGCACTTGCTGATTGACAAAATCCTTACAAATGGGCCAATTCACAACTACATAACACAAAAGTGATTGAAGTTGTCAAGGATTTTATATTGCGTGGACACACCAACATCAATGCTCATAGAAACAGCGTCAAGAGATCAAAAGATGGGCATTGGTTAAATCTGCTGCACAAAGATCTCTTTAAAGTATTGAAAAATGTTACTTTGAGTACTAGGTTGTGCCTGACCCAAGTCACGGTTTTTGAATCACCTCATAGGCATGTGAAAGTTGGCCTTGGAATAAGGAAGACAGAAGAATTGATATATTTGAATTATGGTGTTGATGAAGAATATTCAAAGTACTGTAATATGACTGAATGATGAAATTGTAGGATATGTGAATAAAAAAGTGGCTAAAGCCATTGAAGGAGTGTGATGAGTTGCTTTAAATTGTTAACTATAAAACTATGATCTGATATATAGAACCCTCACCTAATTCACAATGAAAAAGTGAAGGGGGTCCCATGAAGCTTTGAGGACGATATCCCCGCTCAGAACAACCAATGCACAGAGAGGACCATATGACCGGCCCCACTATGAGACCTGATGTCCCTTGCTGATCCATGGTCCTACAAGGGACTACACTGGAGACACAGTGTCGAGACTGCGCCTGATCTGATCCCACCACACTAAGGGTGTTCTGCAGAGCAGCAGGGGGCGTAAAGCAGGGAGGTCCCAAGGGAGAGCCAAGGACAGATTCTGGGGCCAGGGCATGGCACCCCAGCAGAGCAGAGGACACTCCTAGAGGTCAACAAAGGGACCTTGAACTATTTACAATTCTTTCTTTTTCCTTTTTTTGACATTAGTTTTGTTGTTGTCATTTTGTTTTCTTTTGCTGCTGTATTTTGCTATGTCTTGTTTTTTTGTGCATATTATTATCTCTGCAGTCTATCTATATAAGATTGACTGGTTGAACAGTCTGGAGGAGAAAACAATGGGACTGATGGTTCTGGGGGCACATGGGAGATGGGGGAAAAGGGGTGGTGTTGACCAACCCAGGGACAAGAGAACAAGAAGTGATCCAAAAACAATGGTGAGTAGGATGTAGGAGACCTGATCGGGCTTGATCAAGGGCAATGTAATCAAGAGAAATCACCGAAACCCAAATGAAGGCCAAGCATGATAGTGGGACAAGAGGAACATAAAAGGAAATAGAGGAAAGAACTAGGAGGCAAAGGGCACTTATAGAGGTCTAAATACAGGCATGTGTATATGTAAATATATATGCTAACGAGGAAACAGATCTACATGTATATATTTATAGGTTTCATATTTAGGTAGCAGATGGACATTGGGTCTCCACTCAAGTACTCCCTCAATGCAAGAACATTTTGTTCTATTAAGTTGGCATTCCACGATGTCACCTTCCCGCCACGATCACTGTGTGCGTGAGCAAACGTGGGGCAGGAATCTGATGTTATCAAAGGATATAACATCTGGGGTCTTAAAGGCTTGATGGCAAACAAATGGCCACCTAGCTAAGAAGCAACAAAGCCCACACCAATGGCATCAGGTAACATGCATCAAAAAAAAAAAAACTACATCATTGTGAATGAGGAGTGCAAATTGGGGACCCAAAGTCCATCCCCTTACTGAAGGGTCACCGGGAGGAGATGAGCCAGTCAGAGTGCAGGGTGGCAACGATGAAACATACAACTTTCCTCCAGTTCTTAAATGTTTCCTCCCAACCACTATCATGATCCCAATTCTACCTTACAAATCCAGCTAGATCAGAGCATGTACACTGGTACATGTAGGAGTCAGAAACACAGGGAATCCAGGATAGATGATCCCTTTAGTGGTGAGAGTGGCAATACCAGGAGGGTGGAGGGGAGGTGGCTAGAAATGGGAACCGATTACAAAGATGTACATATAACCTCCTCCCTCGGGATGGACAACAGAAAAGAGGATGAAGGGAGACATCAGATAGTGTAAGATATGATAAAATTATAATTTATAAATTATCAAAGGTTCATGAGAGAGGGGAGAAATGAGGAACTGATACCAAGGGCTCAAGTAGAAGGAAAATGTTTTGAGAATGATGAGGGAAACAAATGTATAAATGTGCTTGACATACAATGCATGGATGTATGGATTATGATAAGAGTTGTAGGGCTCCCAATAAAAGGATTTTAAAATAAGAAACAAAGAAAACTGAAGGGGGGGTGGGGTCAACAATGATTCAATGCCCCTTTACTTCACTCTCAGACTGACACTGTACTTGATAAAAAGCCCACGCTTTTACTTGACTTTTAAATCATAGCTTTAAATTCCATACTACTTCAGTAGTCTTGACTCATCTGTGCTCCTTAGGAAAAGCTGACCTTTATCTTATCTAACACATAACTAGGTTGCCCGGAAAAAAGTTAACGTTTCAGAGCTGAGAAAGTTCTTGCAGATCACCTAATCCAGCCTTCTCTTTTCCAAAATCAAGAAATTGTCAGAGCGATGAAGTAATGTTCCCATGATTATTATGAAGATGGTGTTTAATGTTAAATATGTGCGAAGCATTCACATAGTTACTGACATGTAAACAGCCTTATGTATATGAGTGTTAACTTTTTAAAAAGCATAATAAAGCAAAGAAAAGGAAGGAGCCCAGATAACCGTTTAGTCAACAAGGTCCAAATCTAAGGGAAGAAAGCACAGCAAAAGGGGAAGCGTTCCAGCGATGCTGGCCTTCACAGAGTGGGCAGGGGAGCTAAGGTCCACCAACAGGTTTATTTCAAAGTAATGGCTTTTGGTAAACTGCCAAGTACCATGTCGATTTCTCAGCCTCCTGGACTATAGGACAGGTGCCAACTGCAGCTGTTACCCAAAAAAGCATGGGAATGGCATCTGGCCTCCTCTCACTTCACCGGGGTGGGGGTGGGGCGGGGGGTGCGGGGCGACAATCATCAACACAAGCACCTGCTGCCAAAGCTAATTACTTTGAGGCTGAGGTCACCCAAGCCTCTCCCCTCCGGCACACCTTACCAAGGCTGACAGCAACTGTCCCTCCCACAGCACTCCCTACTGCTCAGCTGGGGTCAGGAATTCCCGTGGCCACTTAGAACTCTGAGGCCGTGCTGCGGCTGTCTTTAGGGACTCTGACTCACAGCGACGGTGTGCACAACAAGGAAAACACTGTCCAGCCGTGCCCCATGCCGCTAAGTGCTGCTAGGTCTGAGGTCACTGGCTGCAGGTATCTTATGAGCAGACTTGTCGAGGGTCTCCCTCTTTTACGCAGACCCTTTACTTTACCAATCGGGATGTCCTTTTCCAGGGAATGTTAGCTCCTGGACATGTCCAAAGTGCTTGAGAGATGAATTCTCTCACCATCCTCACGTCTCAGAAGCATTCCAGCTGCACTTCCTCCAAGATAGATCTGTTCGTTCTTCTGGGAGTTCATCTGTCACGTGTTCTGTGCAATCTTCTGAGTCCTATCGATGCACTGCTGAAACTGTTAATTATTAAGTTTCTTCCGCACCATTCTACTTGCATGGGAGTCTCCTTTAATTTCCATATTGGTTTTTGGCCCACTAGTCTTTAGAATAGAAATAAATAAGGATTTCTTCCAGTCTGTTAGGGTAACTATCTTTGAAATTTATTGTCATAGACTAGTGAGAGCTTTCGGTGTTGCATCAAAAACAGAAAAAAACAAACAAAAAATACATTGAAACTGAACACCTTGCTTAAAAATAACTAAGTGGTAGGAGAAACTAAAAGTCAGATCAAAACATTCCTAGAGTCAAATGGGAAGGAAAGCGTAGCATACTCAAACCTTTGGAACACAAAAGCAGGGCTCAGAGAGCCAAAGTCAACAGCTGAACCATACAATGTGAACAAAGAGAAAAAGAATAACAAAAGAAGGCTACAGTCACCAGAAGACAGGGAATGACAAAGATTGGGGCAGAAATAAATGAAACGGAAAAGAGAAAGACAACAGGAAGAATCAACAAGACTAAACGTTGTTCTTTTTCACGAGGCTCCATAAAATGGGCAAGCCACTGGTCACTGACAAAGGGAAAGAATGAGGTCATGCAATAACCAAAAGAACAGAGGCAAAGGGCAGCATCACAACACAGCCAACTGAGGCTAAAAAGGATCATAAAATTTTAAAATTTCCTTTATGTTGCCGTCATTTTTTTCTAGACATTTGCTTTCTTTTTTTTAAAAAAAAAAATCATTTTATTGGGGACTCGTACAACTCTTATCACAATCTATGTATACACTGTGTCAAGCACATTTGTACATTTGTTGTCCTCATCATTCTCAAAGCATTTGTTTTCCCCTTTAGCCCTTGGTATCAGCTCCTCATTTTCCCCATCCCCCCATCCCCTCCGCCCCATAATATAATCTTATGAAAATATTCTCCAGCAAATGTGAAAAACTAGAAGAAATGAATAGTCCTTTATTCATAGCAGCACCTTTGCTCAGCCATACCAGCAGCTAAGTGTCTCTCTCACCCTAGTCTCTCAGCCGCCCACCCTGGGACGCCCCATTCTGAAAGGCAGCTTCCAGTCTTACACACTCAGCTTTACTCCTCCAGGGCACTGGGAAGTCAGCCACTTGGCTTCAGGGTCACAACCTAGCTCCTCTGCTGGTCTCGTCTTAAGTGTCAAGCGTCTGGTGCCTCCACCACTGCAGGCAGGGATCTCACACATGCTCCACTGGGGGTTCTTGAGAGTCCTTGTATTCCTCTTCCTGCTTCGGAGAGGCTCCCTTTTATTCCCAGAGGCATGGCAAAACCGAAAGACCCCCATGGTCCTCTACACCACCAAAACTACGGATAAAAGAGCCATACCACATAATTTTGCTTTACCACACGTACACTAAATATCAGCATAAGTACTAGAAACTCACTGCCACCGAGTTGATGCTGATCCTCGCAATGCTATAGGACAGAACCAAACTACCCTGTGAGTTTCTGAGACTGCAGAAAGCCTCATATTGCTCCTGAAGAGGAGCAGGTGGTTTCGAACTGCTGGTCTTGCCACCTACACCCACACCCAATCCCCAATACCTTGTCAAAGCAATCTCGGCTAGGCTTTAGGAAAAAGGACCCTCTTTGCTCTAATTTCACCTCGTGCCTTAAGAGGAAGTGAGAGTTGCTTGGGGAATGTGGCGGGAACTGCCTGCAGTTGAGAAGGACATTGTAGGGGACAGTCTGGTTCTACTTTTCTTTCATTCCCTATATTCTGAACGCATTGGTTTTCCTATTAGTTTCATGGTCTTTTTTCCTTTGTCATAATTCTTACACCAACTCACTAGGTTAATGAAGAAACCACATTCGTTATCTTTTAGGGTTTTTTTTGTGTGTGTGTGGGCATCACTGACTCTGGTGGTCGTGGGCGCTACCCAGTGCCGCTCCTGAGAGCCGTCACTGGCTTTGAAGCGCCAAGCCTGTGGGGCTGCAGGTCTGTACTCCACCACTTATGCCACCGGGGCTCAGCCCTATCTTTTAGTTTTTATTGTGCTGTGAGTGTAGCTGAGGTAGGGATAATGGGAATAACACTAGTGATGCATTAGTATGCACCAAAGTATTCCTAAGTTCACAACTACTTGAGTTCATGGATAAACTTTTATAAATAAACATGTAAAAATGGTTCAGTTCTTTTCTTTCTTTTTTTTTTTTTTTTTAGGGCATCATTGCCCTGGTGGTGGGAATAGGAGGTTTTGTTCTTTTTGGTTTTTGTTTTGTTTTTTGGGCATCACTGCCCTCTGGTGGTGGGAGTAGGAGGCCCAGCCTTGCTGCTGGATTTGAACCTCCAACCCAGTGGGTCGCAGTCCCGTGCACAACCACTATGCCACTGGGGCTCAGCCCCATAAAAATGGTTTTAAAACTATATTACTGGTCATTAAATTTATCTCAGATTTTCTTCTATCTCTGAATTTCCAAAGCTTAATTTACTACATTTTAAAACATTCACAGTGATGAGCAGATCTTCAAATCTATATGAAAGAGAGGAGAAGGTTCTAAGCACAATTACGGTTACCACTCTCCAGCCACTGTTGAGATGTCTGCCTTCCAAACTTAAAACAACAACAAGAACTAAAAAAAAAAAAAAAAAAAAAATTAAATGAGATCAGTTCTTTACTGACATTTCATTTGGGTCATATGTTCTGTTTTCAATTTGTAGTTAGAGAAACACCAGAGGCCTTCCCACTGTCAATTAACTCAAGAGATATTATCAAGCAGAACAAATGGTTTGATTTAAACTTAACCTTAAAAAGTCAATTAAATGTATCACATGCAATTTGCCTTCGCCAATTTCTTTTTTAGATAGCAGAGTTCCGAGTCATTAAACTTTTATTTAAGAAGTTCTACATCACAGAGTTCTGGGGGACTGCTACTGAGATTAAAGTTTCATCAGACATTCAAAAGGACAGTCGAATGACAAACTGCTGTTTCCTTCTTCATACTTATCTATTTTTGCTCCTCAGATTTTAAAATAATATCTAAATATTTTTCTTATAGGCAGAATAAAAGCCACTTTCATTTTGGAAAGAGGAAGATGATGCAATAACAAAACTTAAGAAGTAAAAGCTGAAAAATAAAGGAAACTATATAGAGGTTAGTCTAAAAAGTGGGACTATTGCCTTTTTTTTAATTTTAGCTTACTTTGTTAGTAATTAATAAAATCCCAGAAAATAAGTTTTACTTAAATTTCCACTAGAAATAAAAAAGAAATGACATTTTAAAAAGAACAGCACTTCTCAAAGGGTCCCCAGGGTCCTCTCTGGAAAATAAAAGGTCAAAGCTATTTACATAATACCACATTGCTGCTTGTCCTTCTCTTACTTGCTCACAAGTATATAAAAGGATTTTGGAGTATCATGAGTGAATACTCAAAGTTACTGAAAATGCCAATGAAATACTCTGCTCTTCCAGCTAGTCTGGGTGCAGTGTAGCAACAATGAAACATACAACTTTCCTCTAGTTCTTAAATGCTTCCGCACCCCCACTATCATGATCCCAATTCTACCTTGTGATGTTGCATAAGCCCCCAATAAAATGGTTAGAAAAAAAGAGAAAGTAAATGTTTAGAAAATAATGATGGCAATATATGTACAAATATGCTTGATA
>PVJH01027473.1:0-19510 GCA_004026705.1 Nesogale talazaci | reverse complement strand
GTGGGGGGGAAGAGAGAGAGAGAGAGAGAAACTCCCAGCCCCTGCCGGAGAAGAGGGAGGGAGGGAGGGCGCCGGCGCGAGCGAGCGAGCGAGCGAGCGAGCGCGCGCGAGGGCGAGCCAAGCACGGAGGGAAACTGACACCCGGACCCCCCACTTCTCCAGCACGTTGCTGGCAATCAGAGCGCGTTTAAGCAATTTCCTGAGCCCGAGAATAGCAACGAGTCGGGAGACTTTTCGCGGGCTGAAGTGGGGCGCTCCAAACACTGCCCCCACCCCACTTTTCACCCCCCTTGGAGAAGGGGGCGGGAGGGGAGGGGTAGAGAGGGAGCTACAATTTGGAAACCGCTCCCCCCCCACCCCCACCCCTTCTGCATGGTCCTGCACTTTGGAACTGCGGGGCTGTAGCAGGGTGCGCGCGTGTGGTTGGCGCTTGCGCTTCTTTTTTTTTTCCCCTCCCCTCCCTTCCCCTGCCTAAACTCCACTGTCAGCCTGTAAACATTACCTGAGAATTCCCCAGCCGAAACGGCGGCTGGGGCAAGAAACTTCTTGTTTTCGAGCCCTCCACCTCCGGCGTCCCCTCCACCCCTCTTCGCGTCCCAACTTTTGGGGGCACATTTTCGCCTCCCGGGGCGGATTTGTCTTTTTATTATTATTATTATTATTATTTAATCCCCCCCCCCGCCCCTCTCGTCTCTCCTTTTCACTTTATTTTTCCCCACCCGGGACTTTGCATTTGGGGAGAGTGGATTACACAAGCGGCCAGGTGGGACGCCTCCCTCCGGCTCTGGTTCACCGAGTATTGCTCGCGGTGTTTGCTTTTTTCTTTTTTTCAATCCCGGCTCCGTCCCGTCCGGGGAGCTTCGCCCCCTGCCCGGCGGCGCGGACCATGGTGTGGAAATGGCTGGGCGCGCTGGTGGCGTTCCCTCTGCAGATGATCTATCTGGTGCTGAAAGCGGCCGTCGGGCTGCTGCTGCCCGCCAAGCTGCGGGACCTGTCGCGGGAGAGCGTCCTCATCACGGGCGGCGGGCGAGGCATCGGGCGCCAGCTCGCTCGGGAGTTCGCCGAGCGCGGCGCGAGAAAGGTACGGGCACTGCGTCTCCGGGGTGGGGGGGGGGGGGGGGGGGGGGGGGGGGGGGAGCTGCGGCGGGCCCGAGAGCTGGCCCAAGGCGGGGGTGGCGCCCACCTGCTGCCGCCACCCGATCCCGCGCCCGGGAGCCGCGGCCGGCCGGCCACCTCCCGCTCCCTGGCGCCGCCCGCGCGTGCTGAGCTAGCCCATTTCACCTTGTAAAGCCGCCGGGCACCCGACTGTCTTTTGGGGCGAGTCCTGAGCCGCCCCCCGCCCTCTCCCCTCCGTTCTCTGGGATCCGTGACGGGCTACCTCTGCACCCACCCACCCTATACCCGAAATTTAGGAGACCCACCCATTTCCCACATTCCGCCCGCTCCGAGGAAGGTGTTGTGCGCCCCCCGCCTGCCCCGCTTTGCCGCCACCCTGGGAGTTCGGGGTGTGTTCGCTCCTGGGTTTGGCTGGGAGCCGCCTGCAAGCTGGCGCCTCGTATTTTCCTTGGCAGCCTGCTCCCCCAGCCCCCCACCTGGCTGCTGCAACTCTCCCAAGAGACACCCAGAGAAGAGATGCTTGGTTTGCGTTGGAAACGTGGGGAGCGGCCTTGGAGAGTCTAGCCGGGGCTGGCAGGCGCTCGGAGGCGGAGGTGCTTGAAACCTGGAAGGAGGGAGGGAGGGAGGGAGGGAGGGCCGGGGGAACCCGCCGCCGATAAAGAGCCCTTGTTCTCACCTTCCACCCTGCCCCTGCCCCGAGGAGAGCTCCAGAGGGGGTCTCTCCCCGTGAAGTGGGGTGGTGGCGCCGTGGGGGTCGGGGGCATTCCCGGGCACTGTAACTTCTCGGCGATCCCGCACTTCTTCCCTTAGTTTTCTGGACCTGGTGCCAGAGCGGAGAGTGGGGAGGGCGAGCCGGCTGTCACCCAACCAGGACTCGGGCTCGGCTGACTCACCCAGTGACAAGAGCTCAGGGAGAGGGATTTGAGGCTGTCTCCAGCCAACCCCGTGAAGAGGAAGAGCAAAAACAGGGAATTAGTTTGAAACTTAAACTGTTGTGAGCCAGGGGAGGGGGGGGTGGTGAAAGGGCCGGCAAAGCCAGCTGATCTGACGGGGAGCCACATACCTTGGGGATTAAGTAAATATGTACTGTAGAAAACCAAACCTGCATGTAATTCCAGGTTGCTTTTGTTTTGTTAAATACTGCCCTGAGATTTACAGTTCCTCCCGGGTAGCTGCGACGACGTGGCCTGAACTTTGGAGCCTGAACGTTCAGCCAAAGCCGATTGTCCATTAACTCTTCCCTGGCTGGGCTGAAGGGGGGCCAAGCGATCCCAGGGGGAGACCCAGGACTCCTAGCTTCTCCTTGGGTGGTTTGGACAGCTGGTTGACCTTGTACTCGGGAGGGGAGTTGAGAAGTGTTTTTAACCCTTGAACACGTTGAGTAAAGGGGGAGGAGTTTGTCCTGCAGTTCTACTTCCTTGGGGCCATGCACCCACGGAGGGGTTCCCAAAGCTCCTTACAGAGGGGTATCTGGAGGGTGGATGAGGGCTCTCTTGGGGAGGGGTTTGGGGATTATAATGTCCTGAGCAGGCGGACAATTGCATGTGATTGTCATTCCTTAGCTGTCTGCATCCCAGAAGAAGTTTCTCTGAATCTTCCAGCTGGCCCAGACCCCGGGTCTCTTTTACTGCTGTATAACTGACTGCAGTAGGCATAGGAAGAACTCTTTTAGTCAATCTGGAAAAACTTGACCGACTATAAACAATACTAAATTGAAAGAAGAACATGGGGAGGGGAGGGGAGGGGTGGGCACACTCGGGCCCAAGGGTGTTGTGTTGGACCAGCGCAGAATGGAGCCTGCCATTTCGAGAAACCTCTGCCAGGGACTGAAGTGAGGGCCCATTAGACATATGTCTTAAATTGGTGTCAGGGTCCCAGAAAACAGGGTCGGTGGGGGCCCATGAAACTTTTAGTGCCATCCTCTTCAGTACCGCCATTGGACCAATCAGGGCGACCAAGAACGCTCCCTGGAACTTGTAATTATCTGGCCAATTACCCGGAGCTCCTTTTTAATGAGCCTTCCGTTGCTGTCCTGGTGGGGAATTTGGAAATCGTGGCTTCTTGCCTGAGTCCATCTGAGGCCTGTTGAGGGCTTTGGGATAGTTCCCAGGCTCAGGAGTATTTGAGGGGGGCCAGTGAGCTTGGGAGCAAAGGGCCAAGTGTGTGGGGGGGGTGGGGAGGAGGGCAGATTCCAGGAGCCAGGCGGAGCGGGTTGAGGACTTGCAAACAGTGGGCTTCCAAAGAACCAGGGAGGGGAGGGCCTCACCACTCACTGGCAACCTGCAATGAAGTTGGACAGGCGGCGATGTTGAACCGCAGATCACCGCCCGGCTTCTCCGGGGTGAAAGGAGAGGCTGCCTCCTCACTGAGCCCTGCCAGCCCCCCCCCCCCACCCCCAGGTCGTGGTGGGCTTGGGTGTGAAGGGGAACCAGAGGTTCTGCAAACCAGTGGCACGTCCACCAGAGGCCTGTTCATTGGGGAAGGGTGGGTGACAGCTCATTCCCCGAATCCCTGGCGTTGACCTTGAGTCAAACAGGATTTGGCGGTATTTTGTAGGTGGCAATGAGCCTTCGGCTGTAAGGATGGCCACCGCAAGCCTTTTTCTTAAAGTTCCCCATTTAAAATGTGTTCTAACCTTAAAACATCTCCTTAGCCACCAGGGACCCTACTGGAGGCTGGGCCGGTCAGTCGGGGTTAAAGTCTGTAAGCTCTTGCTGGATTGTTCTCCACTCCAAGTCTCTCTCCCACCTCAAGGACAATCAGAAAGCTAGTCCATGTCCTACTAAGGCTTGTGGCCGGTCAGTCCGCCCAGTCTCCAAACTCTTTATAGCTGACACAGTATGCCCAGGAGCCCTTTGGAGAGAAGGTGCTGGATTGGGAAGTGTTTGCCCTGGCAGTTCCAGTCTTGGGTCGAACAGTGAGTGAATGGCTGCCTGGGCTAACCTGGCCTGTGACTGCAGACCGTGGAGGAAATGAACACATGAGTGGATCCAGGCCCTCCATCACAGGAGAGGGGCTACTGGGAGCCAAGACCCTATTCCAGGGTGGTAATAGGACCATGGTTTGGTGGGTTATATCTGCTTTTCAATGAGTTCATCTGCCTCAAACAGCTAGCCAGGAACCAGCCCTTTCCGGAGACCTGTAGATCCTTCCTCTCTGTTACATTCATTCACGGCCTTTCCATCCCTCGCTCTTGGGCAGGACGCAGGCCCAGCTCTCCTCTGACGATCCTATTTGAGGAACTTAGTTCTACAAACCTGTCTGAGGTGTCCTTTAGGTACCTGACACAGCTCTGGGCCCTGTGCGGAGTGAGAGGGACAACGATGAATAAAAACAGAGACAGAGTCAGGTGTGACCGTCAAGACATACAGTACTGTGTGTTGCCAGGATACTGGGAGTTGTCAGTCTCCATTTCTATCCAGATCCCCATGGTAGACGAGTGTCCGTGAAGCTTCCAGACTAACACTGACTCAGAAGGCCTTTTGATTTGCTTCCCAGAATGAACTAGGGAAAACCCTGTAGGTCCCAACAGAACATTGCCTACGGTTTCCACGTGCTTACTTTGGATGTGTCATGACACCGGAGGAGGACGTGTTGGTTGGTAAAGCAGAGAATCAGTCAAGGCCAGGATTGACTCCAGATGCAGAACCGAGCAGCACATCATCCTGCTGTTCACAGATCACCGGGAGTTCGAGCCAGCTCCACGACAACTGACAGGTCACGCTAATCCGGTCTTGAGCGTCGTCCTCACAAACGACCACGAAGTTGCTGGCTGAACACAACCAAGAGTCGTCTCTCGCCCTTCTGGAGGACTGAATCCCAAAGTCAGCGTGTTGGCAAGACCACACCTCTAAAGTCTCTCAAAGAGAACCCTGACTTGTCTCTTCCAGCTTCAGGCAGCCCTGGCGTTCCTTGGCGGTGGCTTTTTCTATGCCATCCTCTTTGTGTCTCTGTGTCCGCCCCTCTTTTTCAAGGACACCTATCACTAGAGGCCTAGCAGTTAGGCGCCTGCAGTTCTAGACCACCAGCTGCTCCTTGGGAGAAAGGCAGAGTTTTCTACTCCCTTAAAGCATTACAGTCTCAGCAAGCCACTGGGTCCATTCCACTACCCTATAGGATTGCTGGGAGTCAATCCTGTATAATCCCATCACGTGATCCTTAACTACTGCCCTCTAAGACTCGGTGTCAAACAAATGTCACCTTCTGAATTCGGGGAGACTCCAACCCCTCCCAATGGAGGCCCGGTGGAGCGGTGACTCTACAACCAGTGCTCATGAAAGGGAGTGTTCTTTGAGTCAAGCCTGGAACAAGGTGAAGCTTTTCAGCCAGCAGGGATATGAGGACCCAGGGCCTTGAAGCCCCTGGTCATGGGTACCTGGTGGGAATACAGGTAGGGGAGTGAAAAGGAAAGGGGGATATGTGGCAGAGTGGAGCAAGAGAGGACTTGGTGGGGGAAGGGAGCGGGGGCGGGGAGATAATGGAGGCTGGTTTGCATCTCAGGCTTCCACTGAGTCAGGTCAATCTTTGTGAGCATAGAAAAGGGGGAAAGAGAGGAGAGAGGCCCAGACAGGGATCTTGTGAGCCCCAGAGTTGCCAGAACAATGGCTGCTTTAACCCAGATGTGTGCTGAGGACAGGGATTGTGGTTAGAGAGAGCAACGCCTCACCTCCCCCACACTGCCTCAGAAGGCAGTCTATGCAGGATGGGGGTGGGGGGGTGGCAGGGTTCAAGGAAAACACCAGGCTACACTATGGCCTGGCCTGGCCTGGCCTGGCCGGGGAGAAGGAACGTAGCCTACCTGTTCTACCTGTGGGGTCCCAGAAGCATTTTCCATCCTGTAGCATCTGGTCTTGGGCTGTCAAGCAACTGACCTTACAATTTGAGTTGTTCCTTGAATAGACAGATACTTTCCTCCACTGCCCCACCCCCTGTTCCTGGCAGTCAAAGCTGTCCGTGCCAGAGACCCGTCCGTCCCCTGCAGCCAGCTCTCTTGAACTGGGACACCAGAGACTGCATGCTAAACCGTGTGCAACTGTGACCTGGGAAGATGCGCTACCCTCTCCGAGTGGGAGCTAAGCAGCACACCCAGAAAGCAATAGCAAGTATTGTGCACTGGTCTCCAAGGTTCTGGCTGCTGGAAACGCTCACGTCCCGGATTGGCCAGCTCGGGCAAGTTTCGGATTGACATTCTCCCTGAGGTGGTGGGGGTAGATTTCCCTTCTCCTCACAGAAGCAACAAACTCCGGGTTGGAAAATGCACGGAGCCCTCTGGACAGGGCCCTGTGCTGGTAGCTGCCCACTTAGCCAAACACTGCCCAGTCCCTCACCATCTGCAAGTCCACTGGCATCTTTGAGTCCACGGTTAGGGCCGCGAAGGTCCCTACTGCAGCCACCCTTCCACTGAGGCTTTGCCTCGTTTTCGCTGTCCCTCCTTCTCAAGCATGAGGTCCTTGTCTGCCGATTGTTGTTGTTTTTTTCCAAGGATGTATCCAAACTAAGCAAGTAGAGGTCTCACCGCCATCACTTCTAAGACACCGTGTTTCTTCTGAGCAATACAGGATGGATAGTTCTGGATATCCAGAGTCCAGTGGCTAGCCTTCATCAGCACTACCATTGGAATGTATCCGGCTTCCTTCTGCCTGCCTTTTGCACTGTTCAGCTTTCGAGTGAAAAGGTGCTCATGTGTTTACCCCATCGCTTTCAAAGGAATGAGGGGCCCACGTTTCCTAACCAGCAGGCGAAACGGAGCTTTTTGGTGTTTATCCCCGAGGACGTGGATTATCTACTTGAGCTTCGGAGAATCCCCCCGGAGACCTCTCAACTCACTGGCCTTGAGTCGGTGGTTCAGACTCACTGCGCTCTTTTAGGCTAGGCTAGAGCTGCCTCTTTGGGTTTCCAATGTGGCCTGTCGCCGGGATAAAAAGTCTCAGATCTCTCCTGCGGAGTGGCTGGTGGTTTCGAACTGCGGTCCTCGCAAGCCCACCATCACCCACTATGCCACCAGGGCTCCTTCCTGAAAGACCTAGCGGTCCCAAGATTGATGAGCTTGATCAGCTGCCGTCCACCCAGACCTTCTGCGAACCTCTCTTAGACTTGAATTTTTTCGGAGCTTGCCTTTTTTTCCATCTGATGTTCCCACCACATGGAAGCCACTCCAGGCTCTTGATCATCATGTTTACTCTGGTTCATTCCACCGTGGTGGTGGAGCAGTAGCCCTGGTAGTGCAAGGGTTCAGCACTTGGCTGCTAACCAAGGCCAGTGGTTCAGGCGGCCCAGTGGTGCTGTGGCGCAAAGGTGTGGCCGTGTGCTTCCATAATGACCACCTCGGGACGCCTGTAAGACACTTTCACTCTGCCTGTAGGATTACAGTGAGTCGCTGGTGACTTGATAATGTAACAGCAGTATAGGCCCAGATCACCCGCGTTAGAAAACGGCTTTAGCCATATTGATGTGGAAGTGCCTCCGAGCTCTGTGAGTCTTGGACAAACGCATGAGCACATCTAGAATAGTATTAGACCCTCCGTGTTGACTTCAGAAGACACGACCTAAAAATGCACTCAGAGTATAAAGTACTTGGAAGGGGACCCGGGACACTTGAATTGGGAAGGTCAGGAACCAGCAAAATGAAGTGGAAAGAAGTGGATGTGTTGGGGCACGTGGACTCAAATGTGAGCTCATCCGGAACGTGGAGGTGTCTTGGTTCTAGGGAGCCCTGGCTGTTTGTCGGCTGCCAGCCCAGTGTGAAAACACCAACTGGCTTTGACTTTGAGGGGAGCTGGGTCTCGTTGGCAGTGGAGCTTGGTCTCGTTGGAGGGTTTTGTACCACTAAAAGAAGGGTCACCCAACTGCGCTGATGGACAGGATGGTGGGAGCGTTGGGCAGGAACAGGAGATCACTGAAGAGGCCATTGCGAATGCCCATGTGATGCTGTTGAATTGTACCTGAACCTCACCATGGCGTAGGGTAAGAAGCGCCTCCCCCCCCCCCCCCCGCCCATCCTGGCTTTCAGGAAAATGACTCTTTGCCTTTTCGCATCATTCAGATGAGACTCACAGCCGCTCCCTCATTTACCAAGCACAGACCAGACACCAAACACCACCACAACAACCAAAACCAAACGCTGCTCAATGCCTGGCAACCCTGGAGGAGAAGGTAGAACTACCTCATAGTGATTCCAAGGCGGTAGTGGGTAAGGCAGTGCATTGCCACCTCTTTCTCCCTTAAGACAAGTGGTGGTTTCAAACCATTGGCCTTGGGGATGTAGCCAAGCACTTAACCACTGTGCCACCAGGGTACCTACAGCTCAGCCCTGTTACTACTGAGTTTTACTTGAACCCTGCAATTCTGGTCAACAGATGCTTATAGAAATCACCCTGCCTGGTGACGGGTCAGGGAAATCACTCACTGCAGCAAACCCCCCTTTCTAGAGGACTTGATAAGACTCTTGGGCACCTCTTGATTTACAGAGCCCGAGGTCAGGTGTAGACCCTCCTCCTTCCTCTTCTTGACCTCCGAAGTGAGTAACTGAGCGTCTTGTCCCAAGGATGATCCAAAATGGTCTTGAAGACCAACCAGACTTGGGGGAAGCTTCTATCTCCCCACTACTGGGGTCCTGAAACTTTGGCCCACCCTCAACTCAAGCCAACATCCCACCCTTTCTAAAGGGCGCTCCAGGAAAGGAGAAAGTTTCTGCATCAAACCCTGATTTGTTATCCAACCACACCCCTCTTTCCTTTTATCTGGAGGAGGAGGAGGAGGAGACGACACCTGTCCCCTGGAAACCTCTGTTCATCTTAGGGGTCCAGGGTTCTTCCTCTGACAACAGGCCTCTCGTCCATTCTCCTGTCCCCACTGCCCTCGGCTTTTCCTCTAAATAAGGCCTTTCCCTGGCTAGGTCACATGTGGGATTTTCTTTTCTATTTAAAACTTGACTTATTTAAAACAGGAAGGCATTGCTCGTGCTACAGGCATCAGGGTATTGAAAAGGCATCAACATTTGGTGCACAGCAACTCTGGATCATGAAGCTTTATTCAGGAGGAAAGCAGGGCAACACCCGCCCCCCAAGGGTCTTGCTAGGCAAGCATGTCCAAGAACCCCACATGAGGCAGCTATACCAGGGGCAGGAGGGTGGGGGTAAGACACATCTAGCCATCTCTGGAATCTCATCAGAGTCCAGCCAGCCCCTTTGCCCCCACCTCCCCCAGCCCGGGCCAGGAAGCTGCAGGCTTCCCTCCACAGTCCCAGAAGCACATCTCACAATCCACACTTACATACAAAACTCACTCACATGTGGGATCTTACATGACACTGGGGTGTCCCAACATGACACCAGACTTGCCTCTTCTTCCTAGCAGATTCCCCAAAGCTCGGCGTCCTGCTGGGCTTTGAAAGGTGCCATTCATCCTGTCTGACAGTTTTACCATGAAAATGGAGCAGGTGGGAAAACGGAAAGGGTGGGAGTCAGCCAGGACCCCATCTATTCTTCCCGACAACTGGGGAGAAAGGCCAAGTGAGCAGAGGGTGACAGAGATGGGAGGGTTGGGCAGACCATCCATTAATTCAGCCCACCAGGCCTTGGAGGTGCAGTGGGGAACCAGACGGTCCTGGGTCTCTGGGGACACTTTGGCTCAGGTGCAGTGAGCATATCTGGCTTGAAATCTGCACATACACACACACACACACACCCTGCTTTGGAGAGGACTCCAACAAGATGACTTTTCGTGGCAGTCGAGTTGAACTTCTCCTACTCATGACATAAAATTCACTGCATTGGCACCCAAGGAGCCCTGGTGGTATAGTGGGTTATTGAGCTGCCAGCTGCAAGGTCAGCAGTTTGAAACCACCAGCTGCTCTGAGGGAGAAAAATAAGGTTGCATACTCCCATGAAGAGCTATGGCTTCTGAAATCCTCCCGGGGCAGTTTATGCCGTTCTAGAAGGCTGCTGGGAGTTGCGATGGGCTTGATGGCAGTGAAGTGAGTGAGTGCTGCCTCCCAGAGTGAAGGCGGTGCTTCTCTGTTCTGCACCAGGGAGCTGCTGGAGTAGTGTGGTCAGCATTGGTCAGTCCTTCGAGAAAGTCCTTGAGCACTTGCATGATGTCCAGGCTCGGCAGGACAGAGACAGCCGAAAAAGGAATGAGTGGCTAATTGATGGGAGTTTGGTAGCCCCGTAAGGAGCGAGTAGGTGGTAGTATTGGTTGCCTTCCAGTTCTGCAGGCACTGGAACTGTTCCAGATGCTTCTTGGGCCACACCAGGACCACAGGGAGGGTTTGTCCTAGAACCTTCCCACTGGAGAGCCCTCTGCAAGGGAACTAGCTGCTCCTCAGACTGGATTGTGGAAGAGAATTCTGCAGCCAGGGAGGTTAAATTCCAGATGACAAGCCCCCCCCCCCCCCCAATAGGTTCTATGGATCATGGTCACCAGAGTAACCTCATCGAGGACTGTGACCAGGCAAGTTGGGGAGTGGGGGCGGGGAAGGAGGAGGAGGAGGAGTGGACCCCAGCACCAACCGGCCAGCACTTAGACGTGAGAAGAAGACAGCCCTTCTCTGCGTGACTTGATGGGGTCCTCTGACAATGCAGTTAGCCCTGGACTGAGTGTTTCAGGGATGGATGCTGGAAAAACAAGAGGCGGAAGGAGGTGGCACGGGGGTGGCACCTGCTCATGGCCTTCGCTTGGAAAAGTTGGAATGAAGTACTCACTCGGCATTGGTGGATCAATGGTAGTATGATCATGTGCTTTCTGGGCAAGAGACCCGGGTTCGTTTCCTAGCCAATGTGACAGCCACCGTCTGTGAGCAGAGACTCGCATCCTGCTGCAGTACTGAACAAGTTTCATCAGAGCTTCCAGAAAAGACAGATGAGGAAGAAGGCACTGGTTGCTGCTGGAAGGCCACCCAGTGCAAACACTGGATCACAGTGGCCAGGTCCGTGATCCCTCGTTGGGCTGGCATAGGATTGGGCGGGATTTCAGTCCAGTGCAGCTCCCACTGAGCTGGGACCACCTCCTGGGGATGTCTTACCGCGGCTAACAAGTTCTTACCGTGGCAACAAGTTCTGGCGTTGCCCGCCCCCACCCACCCCCACCCCCACCCCCACCTTGTGCCTGTACTTGAAGCTGGTGGCTTCTTTGGACTCCAGTAACAAACCTGATTGCCCCACCCTGTCATAGCATCGAGGTCTTGCCTGACCCTCCTGGCCATGCTCAGAGAGGTACATGTGATTCCTCATTGCAGAGCAGCAGGTGAGAGGAGTGACCCCAGAACGCTTGGCTGGAGGTGGTCTTCTGACCCCAGGAGTCTCCTCTTCCAGACCAGGGCTTTCTGTTGGAGGGACCTATCATCTCAGCCTGACCCAGCCGATCTCTTCCCAGGTTATGGAGAGGTCATGAGACAGATTGCTAAAGAATGGGGCCTGGGACACACAGGGCTCTGGAAGGAGGATGTGATAAGGCTCTGGGAGCCCATGGGGGGAGAAGGGGGATGTCTTCAAGGTACTTTAAAGGGTTTTCAGCTCCGAGTGGCACTGTTTGTATATGAGTGGGCTAGCTCCCAAGGGATTAAAGTAGCCCTTGGTTATCAGGGTTGACTTTAAAGAACTAGCTGATAAGCTGGAGCCAGCCTAAAGCAAACCAGTCTTCGTGGAGTGAGCGCTCTGTCATGACAACTGCACGTGTGGAACTGTGCCCCCAGTGCCTTCCGGAAGGGACTCAGCAACCCTCCCAGTTGCTTCTGGGCTGGCTCACCCCCCCAGTCTTCAAGGGAACGAGCGAGCGCTGGAATGGCAGTACCACCCCGGGGGCGCAAGCTGGCAAACAGCGGGATTGTGTTTCCTTCATCTTACAACGGGGTAGTAACTTACACAGAGGGAACCCGGCCTATGTAAGTTACTTCTCCGCGGAGGGGAGGGGAGGAAGTGGACAGTTCACTAGCCTAGGTCCTCAGAAGGGGCCCAGGAGCTTCCTTGTTTGGAACAGGGAGAGAGCGCTGTGCATTAGGGGGAAACTTAGCAGACTTCTGGTCTGAGAGAGTCACAGTGAAGTGTTTGTTATGGAGCCCTTTAAAGCTCAAGGGTCCTCAAACTACGGCCTGGGGGCCACATGCAGCCCGCCAAGGACATTTATTCGGCCCGACAGGTGTTTGTGCCACCACTGCTGCCCTGCTTAGAAGTCAACTCATCTCAGGCCTGCGGTGAATTTGTTCAGTTTTTTGTTTTGTTTTGTTTTTAACTATAATCCAGTCTTCCAATGGTCTGAGGGACAGTAAACTGGCCTCGTTTTAAAAGTTTGAGGACCCCTGCCTACACCAAGTATGAATCTTGGCCACAGAAACGTGCATAAAAATGCACCTGTTAGGCCTTAAAGAAAGGGGCCCTTAGAGGCCCATAAATATGACCCTACATGGCATGTCCCACTTGGGTGAAATCTGACCAAGGCCATAAGCTAGGCTTCAGATCCAGGACAGAGGTCAAGTTGGAGAGAGAGGGGAAGCTCAGTGACTCTGGGCCTCAAGGCAAGGCCAAGGATATAGAGGGCCACACAGCTTTCTAATGCTAGCGGCTAGTCTGACAAACACCATGGAAACCCAAACTTTGCTGATTCCACTAGCCCATGCATGGTTTTTGGGGAATGACCTTGAAGGTCCCTTTTGGTGACCTTTCAGGCAAGAAGTTAAAAGTGGCTTTTGATCAGTGAACTGTGTGTGTGTGTGTGTGTGTGTGTGTGTGTGTGAAAAGTAAATGGAAAATTTCCATTCCCTTTTAATTCCATGTTTCCATGCGTTTTCAGAAACCCCTTCGCATTATCATTTTATCCTAGTTGAAGGGGAAAGTGTAAGTTTCACTGGGAACTTGGGGTGGGCCCCAGTGGACACCTTTTCAGCCTGACCATGGGGTGAAAAAACCCAGGGGTCCCTGGAAGCAAAGCTTGTTCCTTCCCAACCCCCATCCCAGTCCTGGACCCTTTCTAGAAATTGGGGTTGGGGGGAGGAACACCCTGTCCTCACTGGGAGCACTCAGAGCCTGAAGTGTCCCCTCCCACTCGAGACATCAGACCCTTTTGAGAGGACAGGTGACAACAGCCCTCTTCTTCAGCAGCAGCAGTGAGGTTAGTCCCGGCCTTTCTGCAGTGAGAACTGGAGAAGGCATGGAGGAAGGAGAGGCTGCTCAGGAGACGGGCTCCATCCTTGCCTGTTCTACCACTGCCCCCTCTCCCCCCGCCCCCGCCCCTCCACCTACTTCTCCTGACATGGCCATAGTCATTTTCATCTCTGCGCCCAGTTGGTCCAGGTTAGACTGTGGTGAGGTCAACCCTGCAGGTTCCCTTGGCAGTTGTCACCCCTTTGAGGCTGCCTGTTGATGTGTCTCCTCTCCAAGAGATGTAAGATCCGCATGGCAGAAGGGGTGGCCTTCTTGCTCACCAGGGGTCTTGGGCACCTGACATGGTGTTTTGGCACACCATAGGTGCTTAATAATGTTTGGGGCTTGAACAGGTGCATGCCTGGCCCATTAAAGCCAGTGAGAGCCAGTGCTTGCTGCGCACCTATTATGTGCCAGGGACCATCCTAGGAACTTTACATGTGACAAAGGGATTTGATGCTCATAGATGGAATCCTGTTATCATCTTGTTACTGATCAAGACTGAGACGATAGGTAACTTTGTATCACACAATAAGTAGGTGGCAGCACAAGACTTAAACCCAGATCATCTGCTCTTCTCTAGCAAGCTTTACTGCCTTTCATTCAGTGCATTGACAGCCCTGACCGAAGGTAAACAGAGTGGGTAGCAGCCAGGACGTGTACGTGGGTCAAGCAATAATGAACAACTGTCCTGATTTGGAGGGGTGGGAGTTCTGGAGATGTTCTTCATGTTGGTTAGATGACTCGCTTAACTAGGTGGTCAGTGTGTAGGATGGATTTCAGGCATGGCTGGATCTAGAGGCTGGAGCAGTGTTATCAGGGCCATTTCTTTTCTTAGTTCTTCTCTTCCCTTCTCGTTGAGGGAGGCCCTCTCTACTTGGGGACCGCTGATCCTTGCCACACCACAGTGAAATCCTCCCATTCCCAAGTTAAGCTGGCAAACGGGTGTCCTCTGCTGCAATCTGGCAAAGTCCAGGATTGAGTCACTGGCGGTTAGTGGGTTGATCTGGAACCAATTACTGAGAATGGAGCTTTGATTGGCCAGTTGTGGGTCACAGGCCGGTCGGTCCCTGAACCGGGGAAATAGTCACCCAATCCAGATTCCAGGCTGTGAGAGCAGAGAGATGGGCCGCTTCAAGGAAAATAAGGGTGCTGCTACCAGGAGGGTAGAGACATCCAATACACCTCCTAGGAATTTGGAAAGGCAACATTGAGTTTTCCATCCCCCCCAGCAGAACCTTTCAGAAGACCCAGCCCCACCTGGATCAGCCCTCTGAGGTGTGTAGCCCTGCAGACATCATCATGCGCATTACTGACAACCACACACTTTTCTGCTTTCGGAGTTTGTAGGTCAAAGATGCAAAATGATCAGCCACTGGAGGTAGCCTAGCGGGTTGTCAGTGGGCTGTCCAAAGACCCTTTCTCCACTGTGGCCAGATTAACTAAGTGAAAGCCGATGATTCCAACCCCATAGCCAGTCCACTCAAGAAAGCGGTGGCAGTCTGTGTCCAGACAGAGGTACAGCCTTGGAAACGCTGTGGAGTGGTTCTGCTCTTCCCTCAGGGTCACTCTGAGAGGAAAGCAACTCAGCAGCAGTGGGTTTGCGTTGGGTTTGGGTTTTGTGGTTGTCGTTGTTTTTGCAGGGAGCAGGGTGGCGCGACAGAAGAGCGGAAGAAGTCCTCTTCCTAGATCTCCGCCCATAGGGAGGTTTCCTGGACACAAGCAACAAGCTTCTCTTTTTTTTTTTTTTTAGGCAACAAGCACCAGGGCAGGACAGAACGTGTGTAGGATGTTGGACAAGGTGGGGCTCTTGGCCCTTAGTGCCTCTGTTTTTTAGAACTTTTAGGGCTAAAGAGGATGTGGCAGATCCCAGCCTGCTCACCCAGCACACCGTGACCTCTTCCACAGGCCCAGCAGCAGGTCATCATGGGAAATCGGGGTTAACGTGACCAGAGAGGGCAACATGACCTCCCTATAGGCACCCAACCCTGCCAAACCGTCCACCCAGCTCCTACACCCCGTGTCCTCACGTCTTAGAGGTCAGAGTCACAAAAGCGTCACCACCTCCCTCTCTGGATCACGTCCTTGTGAACCAACAGCAGGAGTGGCAAAGGGCCAGGGTCAGTGTGGGGCATGACCTCTGAGGACTCCCATCTGCTCAGCTGGCAGATCCACTGCCCTGGATCCAAAGAAATAACCTCGAAGAGTCTCACACACAGAATAAACATCCAGTAAGATGCTATGAGTCAGAATCCACTCAGTGGCTGTGAGTTTGGGGGTATATTTTGGTTTTAAGATGAGCAGCCTCCCTGGGTCTCACTGGGCCTAAGTGTAGTCCCCTTGACCCGACAGAGCTGCACTCCCCCTGCAACCTCCAGGCAGAGACCCAGCTTTGCAGCTTCTAGCTGTTGTCTACATTTCTTGGCTTGTGGCCCCTCCGTCCAGCTTCAAAGTCGGCCACATTCAATTTCTCTGACTCCGATTACACCTCCCGCAGGCACTCTTCTTTCTTCTGACCCACCTTTCCTACATTTAAGGAATCCTGTGATTATATCAAGGAGCCCTGACGGCATACAGGTTATGCATTGGGCTGCAAAGCATCAGGTCAGCAGTTCAAAACCACCAACCGCTCCACAGAAGAAAGATGGAGCTTTGTGCTCCCATACAGAGTCACAGTCCTGGAAGCTCACAGGGGCAATTCTATCTTATCCCAGAGGGTCACCCCGAGCTGACGTTGGCTTGACAGCAATGAGTTGGGTTTTGATTTGTGGATGGTTTTGAAGCCCGGGAGTGTAGTCCGTTGCACACTGAGCTGCTCAAAGTCAGTGGCTCCAATCTGATCCCAAACCCCTAGTCACGTGGAAAGAGAAAGCCAAGACGATCTGCTCTTGTAGATTCAAAGTCTCAGAAAACCAAGGCGCAGTGCCACTCTGTCCTGTAGTATCACGGTGGGCCATGGGTGTGGGGTGATTCCATCGAAAGCACCTGGGTGATGCAAATGGCTTGGCTGCTGTTGGAGGCTCCAGTTTACCTAAATGTGGCGGGAAAGAAAGGTCTGGTGGGCGACTTTTGAAAACCCAGCCAGTGACAAGCTTGTGGAGCATAGCGCGGCCCTGACACACCCGGGGTCACGATGCGTTGACACCGCCTGGCTGGCACTTGGCTCACTGGTTGGTTGGTTGGTTGGTTGGTTGGTGACTCACAGTGGGCCCACCTGGAAGGTAACCCATAGGGTCCGAGTTACGGGGTGTGAGCCTGTGGACACCTTTAGGGACTGTGGCTCCACCAGTCACACTCGGAGGCTCCGTTGGTAAAGCGACAGGGGATGTGCTAGTTCTGACTTCCCAGGGCCTATGGGAGTTGACTTCAAGCCATTGGGGCTCCACGTGCACAGGACTGTGGAGCAGGTTGGGCAGGGTAACTTGTTTGGAATCGGGGCTGTCCCGCCAAAAATGGCACATCTGGTCACTTTAATCTAAAAACGCCATGAGTCTAGAGTGCGTTCCCAGAGCCCCAGCGCAGAGTTGGAGTCACTCTCGTGCAGTCCCAGGGTGGCATGGGGAGGAGGGGGCGGGGGCGTGATGTCCACATTACGTTGTTCACCCCAAGGTCAGTGGTTTGAACCAACCAGCCGCTCCAAAGAAGAAGGTCCAGGCTCTGTAGTCTTGGAAAGAGTGACAGTCTTGTCTGTTCTGGCCTGTCCTGTTGGGTACCTGGGCCACCAACTGGATGGCCCTTTGAGTGTCTGAGTTCAAGGGACTTCACTGGAAGGACCCTCGCCTTCCACGTGGGAGGCCAAGGCTCCCTCTGCATAGCCATGACCATCTCTCAGAGGCGGTTTTCATGTTGCTGCGATGGCTCTACCCCCAGCCGGTCACAGAACTGGGAGCGATTTGTTAGACTGTGCACCGGTGGCCTCCAGAGCTGGTAGCTCCAGGAAGGCCGCGTTTAGCAGACCCCCTGGGCAGCGGCCTGGTTGGCTTTACTCCCAGAAGCCCCGCCTTTGAAGGATATGCTGGCCCGGCCATTTCCCACAGTGCCCTGTCCCTGCCCCAGAACCCCTCCTTCCCCCCCTCAGCCCTCAGGGCCCAGATCCGGGACCTGATACTGCAGGAAGCCAGCCAGCTGGGAGGGTCATTGCCACTGTGGCATTTGACCTTTGTCCCAGCAGAGATTAAACCGATTCCTAATTAATAGCCTGTAGGATGGATGGTTACATTGGCACGGCTTGCAAGTGTAATTTAAGGCGTGTTCTCTGGAGGCTGGTCCTTGAATTATCCTTAATTAGCCAAAGGTCTCTTTCGGACAAGCCGGCTCAGTGGCCTCCCGATTTGGGGGTTGAGCTAGGAAGGAGATGCTGAGCTTGCTCTTCGGGAAGGGGGTGGGGGAGGATGTGGTCTTCCTTTTCCAAAGTAAACATTGTATTTTGTTTCCCCAGGCAGCTGGGGGGAGCCCCTTCCTGGCTGTGACCTTTCTGCTTACTGACACTTTCAGGGTCTCAGGGTCCCCTCTCTAAAATGGGCTAATAGTTCAGGCTCATTAACCTGAAAGCCATAAGGCCAGTGTGTTTCAGAATTTTAGAAACGACCACACACCACACAGACCCTGCACTTAGTCACGCCCACAGGAGAGCCTGCCCTCCTACCCCCCACGCACAGTGATATTCACAGCAGCTGGATACTGAAACCAGAAATAGCTTTACAGAATCTCCGATTAGGGCTTAGGGCGAGTGGGTCAGGAGAGGGGGTGGTAGAGGTGTGTGTGTGGGGGGGGGGGGTTGGGGGGTGGTACAGGGAGTGTTAGGACCTGGGAAGCCCCTGAACAAATGCTGTCACCGTGGTGATGATGTCTCTGCCCCCTCAAGTCTCATGTGCGACCCGGTCCACAGACCCCTGGCTGAACAGGGAGCCGGCTTACCCCCCACTCTTAACCAGCACAGGGCCCACCCACTGTTCAGCCCGCCCACTGCACATTGTGCATCATAGAACGGAGGCTTCTCTATTAGGGCTATGCTCAGGGAAGGGTGGGGGGTTTGCAGGCTTGTGACCAGGGTCCCAGTAGGCATTGCTGTTGGGCATGGCGGCATCTTGGGACACACTCTGTGTGACGGGCAGGCTCCCTTCCTAGGGGCGCATCTGTGGATCTCCACTTGTCAAGGGTCATGGGAGCCATGGGGGGAGGGGGGAGTGGCGTGCTCCTGAGGCCTCAGTCTGCCCTTCTTTCACAGGGGACTGACTGTACACCCTGAAGCCCCTGGCCCCAACCCCACCTCACCCCCAGCCTGTGGCAGTGACCAGAGGTTCCCAGGTTGGGGGGCAGGTGAGGAAGTGGAAAGGCTGCAGTGCTTTCTCGGAGCATCTCCCATTTCTCTTGGTTCAAAGGGTGGGCTGGCAGCCAGCCCAGCCCTCTCAAGTCGTTGACCCCACTCTGCACTTTTGACCGTCCCCATGCCAGCGGAGGGTGGCCAGCCTCCATTCTCCCAACCCCCTGCACCGCAGACGGAGCTGGGGAAGCCCAGAGACGCCAAGTGACTCATCTGAAAGTCACACAGCAAATCAGCACAGTCCAACGGCCCTGACACAGGCTCGCCGGCCAGGCCCCTCGGGGAACACAGCTCTAGAGCTTCTTGGAATAAACCACGGCCCCCGCTTGGGGGTGTGGAGGCTGGTGGACGGCCAGCGGGGGTGGGGGGAACTGTGGCATCAGGGTCTACCCAGAGTCAGGCCCTCAGAAGAGGCCTCTGGGCCGGGCGAACAGGCATGCGCTTTCCAGAAAGCAGAACCCTGAACCCAAATCTATCTGTTCAACAAAAGCCTGGCGTGACCCCTGACGTCTAGCCCTGGGGTCTGCAGGCCCCTGGGGGCAGGGCGGGGTTCCCTGGTGGGAGGCGACCCCCGAAGGGTGGAAGCGCCTCCCGGGGCGGCGCGGCAGGAGGGCGTCCGGCCCAGCTGGGCCCGTGCCTGCTGGGGGGCGGAGGGAGGGAGGCCAGCCGTCGGACGGTTCACGCGGCGGCCAGCAGACTGGCTGCGTGTTGCAATGTCTGGTGGCGTTTGCAGCATCCTGCCCGTGTGCGCAGCTGGGGTAACCTCAGGCCGGCGCGGAGGAGCGTGTGTGGCTCGTCGGCCCGCGGCCTGGAGGCTGCTGGCACCTCGCATCTCATTTACAGCTCCGGGTTCAGCCACGGGTCAGCGGGCCCTGACATCATGGCGTTTGTTTACCGCGCAGCCAGGAGGAAGTGCGCGCCGAGGGGGGGGGGGGGG
>PVJH01027472.1:0-28611 GCA_004026705.1 Nesogale talazaci | reverse complement strand
TAACGATTGATGCAATCCTGGGTATCGAGCCTTCATCTCACATGCTAGGCGGTCATTTCAAGCTATGAGCATATGTTGAAGACCCATGAGGTGCCAGAGTCAGCCAGAGCCCTGGCCCTGGGGCTGCCTAGAAGAATAAGTCTGGCCTCAGGTCAAGGACCCACTCCTGGGGATGATGATGGATCACTACATTATCCTGGGTGGGGACTAGCAAAAAAGGGCTGGATCAACTAGAGTGAACCCCAAGTGAGGGAGTGTTGCTTTCACCCCAGATGTGGAACCAAGACACCAAGCTCTTTGCCCTCCAGCCCACTCTGACTCCAGGAGACCCCATGGAGGGCAGAGGAGAGCTGTGTTCCAGCGGGTTGGCCTCAGAGACCCTCCTCCTGGGACGTCTCTGGGTGGCCTCGAGCTTCTAGACTTCCATTTATTCCTTGAGTGCTTGGTCATTTGCCTCAGCCTGAGAGCCCGAGGCTCGCCGTGAAGCTGATTTCATGGTCGCAGACAGAAGGGACTCGGAGCTGCCAAAATGGTGGGGTGAAGGTGAAGAAACTCCAGGATTGAAGAAAAGATTCCCAGCAGTGAGCCCAGCACATGCAAATGGAGCCTAGAAGCCTGATGAGTCCTTTGAAAGCAAAAGCAAGGGCATTGAGGTGCAGCTAGACACTCTCCAGGTTATAGGATCCCAGACACGATTTTTCTTAATGTAAAACTTAATTATATCCCCACTCATGCGGAAAACAAGTTACACACCACACACAAATAAGATAAGGCACAGGCATAGTTCGCTCAAAACCACTGGTGACATGTTTAAAAAATTCACTCTGCATTTGCATCCATGGCAAAATTTACAGGGCATCTATTTACACAAGGAATGCATGTTTTTCCAAGTTACCTGATTTTACAAGTTGAAGTGGACCTTCCTGCTTAGTATCCTGTGGTCCCCTTAATTAACAGCTGCGGGTCGCCTGGTAATGGATTTGTGGTTCCAATGTGACCCTTGGAGCCATAACTGCGCCTCAATGTACATCATTTCCATAGCTCTGAGAAGTTTTTGGCCTCAATCCTGCACCTTACAGTTCCTTGGCCACTTTTGACGAGAGGCTCAAAGAAAAATCATTGCTTCCTTCAATTTCTGCCTGTGTCAACAGACTGAAATTAATGATCGGCATCAATGGGCATCTTATCCCACAACTTGGTAACGCACTTCATTTTGTACACTGTGTCTTAACCCTCATCTCAAAGTATATGCCTGAAAGCAAAACCATTACCCTTTTCTCAGAAACCAGAGAGACCCAAGCACCGAAGTTCAGAAAGCAGCCTGATTTTGATGGGCAGGATGAGGAACATGCTGATGTTACAGCAGCAGAACATGCTGTTTTCAGACGTACACTCATGGCCTGAACCTGAGAATGCACACTCTGAGTGGGAAGCATGGTGACTTGAAGAAAGAGACCCTCTGATGCCACAGTGAATTTCATGTCGGACTGCAGTGAAAACCAGATCACTAAAGTTGTCACCTTCTTGTAAGTTGCCACCCAGTCAACCCCAGCTCCTGGAGACCTTCAGAGCAGTCAAACCAAAGTCTCCTTCTGCACGCTCTGCACAGCCTAGGTGGTTCCTGTGGGTGTTGAGTGCCTTCCAATCTAGAGGGAATTGTCCTCTGGCACGAGAGCAGACAGCATCCTGCTGTAATTCCTCGGGGAGGTGAATTACAGGTACCCTGCCAGGCACAGGTGATAGCTTTAGATGGCAGGGAGCGGATTGCAGTGGTCATGGCGCAGCGTGCACCAGAAAGGTCAGAGGGTGACTGTGGTGGTGGCAGAGCAGGAGCCAAAACGGGAAGCTGGTGGGAGTGTCAGGCAGCCCCAGAAAATGGCCACCCCAGAGGGGCACCCTCAGCAGCTGGACGAGAGCAGCTGCTCCTAGCATCCCAGAGGGCAGTGGCAGCAGCCACAGGGATGGGACAGCAGGAAAGTGTGATGATGCTGAATCTTAGGAGGCATGAGATGGGGCCGGAGGAGACCCAGCAGACGAGAAAGCAGCCAGCTTCCCTATAGATGGAGAGGACTGGAAGGATCAGGGGCAGAGGTGGGCTTAGCAACAGTTTCAGAGAGGCCTCAGGTCAGGGGGCAGCCAGAGGAGATGCACTTGACATCAGGGTAATGGCAGGAGTAATCCCCAGAAAGTCTGCTCTTCAGGGCCCTGTGATCAGTGGAGTCTTGGAATAAGTAAGGTTGGGGCTGAAGTGAGCGTGGTAGATGATCTGTGGACTCATGCTGCTCCATCATTCAACCTTATGCACCTGTGACCCACAGAATGGCTGTGTATCTTCCTTCCTCTTTGCCTCAGTTCTATCCCCAAGCAAGCTTTCAAGGCGATGCAGCTGTTGGACTGAGTGTACTTGGCTGGGTCCTAAGACTTGGTTAGCAGGGCCGGCAAAAGAGAAAGTTGGCCGTAGAAAGTTCCAGGTGACTCTTGGTGGACCCTTCACTTGAAGAATAACTTGCAATAAGAAACGTCCTGATTCTGTAAAGCTCATGGCACTGCTTTGTAAAGTCATTCATTCGGAGCCAAACCCCGTGATGTAAATTTCTTAACTATTAATGTTGAACTATGGAGTAATTAGTACATCGGCTCAACTGACAGTCAAGTATCCTCCAGGGACCCGCCTAAGATCACAGTGACTTTCCTAAGTGCGCAGGCCTCTGGATTCCATTTTCTTCCTGCTTTCCAAAAGGGACCACTATGAGTCATCACTGCTTCCATGGCAGTGAGAGCCAACAGTGTACAATGGCACCTCAATTCAACCCTTCAATTTGGCTTGTGGAATCTTATCATCTTTTCATGAATAAACTCAATGGTCATGAGGTGTTCTTTTGCTTTAGTTTGTTTCATGAGTTATCACCTTCTTTCCTATTCACCCCCTCTCCCTGATCAAACTCACAACTCAGGGGCTCCCACTTAAAATCCAGCATGTCCTCTTATTTTTATTTCTTTTTGTGGGGAGCATCACTGCCCCCTGGTGGGAGTGGGAGGCCAAGTCTTGCTCCTAGAGAGCTGCTGCTGGATTTGAACCGCCAACCCTGTGGGCTGCAGTCCTGCACACAACCACTACACCACCGGGGTTCAGCCCTAGCTTTATTTCTTTTCTTTTAGGGGGGAGGGCATCACTGCCCTCTGCTGGTCATAGGAGCTACCCAGCTTTTCTCCTGGAGAACCGCTGCTGGATTTGAGCCGCCAAGCCTGTGGGCTGCAGTCCTGCACTCAACCATTATGCCACCAGGGCTCAGCCCCCTATTTTGATTTCTTAATCAAGAATTGATCCCTCAATCAGTGAAGTAAAGAGCCGAGCCAGAAGTCCATCACGCAATAAACAATATTTATCTTCTCCTTGCTCATTCATTCCTTTTTTTATCCAGGAAGTTTTTCATTAAAAAGAAAGCTCACTTCTGCTGTGTTTCTCTGTTTAATTAGGCATTCTGAAGAAGTGATTGTGTGTCACTTCCTTTAACTTTCTTTCACCTACATTTTCACCCCGAGTTGGAAGAACTGAACACTTGCATCAATGAAGATGTTGTAACACTTCCAGAATGCTACCTTTAGCTCCAAACATGCTTACTCTTGCAGACTTACCTTTTATATTCCCATCTCAAAGTACCATAAGTGTCATATTTCAGGGGTAGATAAAAATGTAAGAAGAGGAGGAGAATGAGTGTATATTGACTGCCTTCTATATGTAAGGCAAAATACTGTGCTTGTATAAAGGATATTTATAAAAATGCTTTCTCATAGAAAGAAAGAAATAATATAGAGGAGCGAATAGCTTCCATTAGGATAACAAACTTTAGCAGCATCATTTGAGGCTAGAACTCAGTCCTGATGAAACACAGCCAATATCAAGATGAGTTTAGACTTAGCTTATTAATGTAAGTCACAGTAACAGGGTTGGATGCTCAAGAGATCTCTGTGTCTTTCTTATCCTTGCAAGATGCATGGTATTTTCTGTTAATCTAGGTTAAGACATGTAATCCCTCTCCCCCTATATCTCCTACTGAGACCTAAGACAGTTGAATGTCTCTTGACATTCATGTCATCTTCCAAAACACATTTGGCCTAAGTTGTCTGAACACTTTGTAGACATTTCTCTTTGAGGAAGAAAAAGATTTGGGCTATCACTTTTTTTTTTATAGATTGGACAGTTGAGGCAAAGATGATTATAATGACTTATCTAATGTTTCATGACTCAACAACACTTCTCACCCTAGTAGACTTTGCTCATTGCTCATCTTGGGGTAAAAATGGCATACTCTTGATGCCTAATGGCCGCTACTCAAATACAAAGGGCTACAGAAATGTCTTGGAGAATTTGAATGAACAGATCATTTTTCCATGAACTGTTTAAAGCCCCCTATGCTTATCACTTGCTAAGGCAATTGGGCATCACAAATGCACGTTGGCTGCTAGAGGAAATGTTATCTAAATGGACATACTGAGCAGTGGTGTGTGAAGGCAAAAATTCACACCTGGTGTAAACACCGCTCCCAGAAGGAGGTTATCACCCAATAGCTGTAATTTACCCAGGCAGGAAACAGGCCTTCACAGTGGCCCCTGGTGTCTGAACTGCCAATAGGGAAATAAAAATGCATTGCTTCTCTGTGCTTCCCATGCAATTCATCAGGCTTCATGTGACTATGCAGAAGAACAAAAAGTAGCATTGGCTGTTGCTATGGAGACATAAGAACCATCTGTATTGCTATGGCATCATACAAGCATACGGCCAATCATCAGTCTTTAACCATAGGGTTGTTGAAAACCTACCTCATATTTTTAGAATGCATGACATTTAGCTTAATGATAAATATTTCCTGCTTCACAATGCATCCCTTGCTTCCAGATCTTGACGGGATGGGATTTTTCAGTCAACTAGTTGGATATCAGTCTCTATCCTGATCAATGCTCCCTCTTCTTATGAGAAATTACAAATCTTGATATCGTTTTCTTAATATCGATTTCCTAGGCATTGCTTCATTCTTGATTTATGTTTCTCTTTATTTTATTGTAGAATGACTATGTAACCAACTATTTCTTGGTATCCCTAGCTGTAACCCTCATCCCGCTCGCTCAGCATCCCACTAGGGAAACACGGAGTAATGACATTCAGCTCAGATGCCCTGTGCAGCTGAACCCTGTGAGGTTTCTTTGAATTGTGTTCCTTCACCGGCACCAGCCTCTTCAGTCCTTCAGGCACTTCTAAGAGCCTTCTCCTTTGAACCTCTTTTTTCAGAGCGCTTCAGGATCTCTTGGATTATATATTTTCTTTTCCTCTTTCAGCCTCTTTAAAGAAGAGTCTCCTTGTCTGGCCACCAGTATGAAACAATCAGCTAGAGTATGCTCAAGAGTGTGGCATTACCAAGGTGTGACTCCCAGCTTCTGGGGGTGTCCAGTAGTGGATAATTCTGCCTCCAGAGTTTCACTGACTGTGAAGTCGTAATGAATTCTCAGAACGAGTTTTTTATCATTGTCAAACCAGCCTTTCCCTCCAAGAAGTCACCAGAGGATGACTTATTTATTCACCATCGTGTTTGTGGCCAGTCCAATGGGCTGCCACCACCGGCGCTGTGTGCATAGCAAGGGGAGCTAAATATATTTATACAAGGAGTAATGCAACACAGAAGAAATAATGAGTAACTGCCCGTATTTGCAGACTCCTGTGTCAAGGGGGTGCACTGTTATCCTTGTCAATATCTAGGTCAAGCTAATTCTGTTTTCTGCAATTCCAGGCTGGGCCAACCGTGGCTAATTTTGTTCTTTGTTTGAACAAGAGCCCTAGAGATCACAATGTGGTGATGAATGCTCTCTTACTTCAGATGATTTTAAGATGGACGAAAACTGTGGGTGGACTAGCGAACAGGACTCGATCTTGCTTCTGCCCCTGATTAGTTGCCTCTTAGTAGATCAGCCAGTGACACAGGACCATCACACGCACCAAGTACCTTGGGTGCAGCCCATGCTGTGAAACGTGCTGCTGCCCGCCCTGAAGTGTTTCAGATGAGGACACCTCATCTGACCTCAGCCAGAAACTAGACTCCTGGAGAAGAGCCTCCTCTGGCTCAGTGTGCACTAAGTCCCCTGAGGGGCACAGATGGCTTGCTCTCAGGTACAAGGCTAGAAGTTGGCGGTTCAAACCCGCCAAGTTTAACCCACCTTAGAAGAAAGGGCTGCAGATCTGCTTCCATAACGTTTGTATAGTCCATTTGCAGGGTCCACATAGACTAAGCCTCTGGTGATCGATCCCCTCCCCTCAGCCTGAGGGATTAGAACAGGCCTGTTATCAGACAGCATTGCAATTATGACAGAGGTAGCTATCTGACTCACTTGGGGAGAAAGGGAAACACAGGTGGAGAAAGACCCTGGGGAATCCTCTGTGACCTCGAAGCAGGGATGCACATGGCCTTGCTAACATGCAGGTTGCATTGGGAAAGGATTATGGCAGAGGTGGTTGGGTTAACATGCAGCACCCTATCATTTGGTCTCCTGTATAACCCATTTCAATCTGTCCTGGCTGTTACTATTTTGTGCTTTCCTTTTGAATTTGTTTATCTGTTTCCGTTTGTTATTCTTGTTAGTGTTTTTAAAGATGTTTTCCTGTATATGCAATTCAGAATGTATACAAGTGTCAATCTATAGAGACAGTGACTGGATTCAGGGTTTCTTGGAGATATGGTAGGGGGGATTAGGGAAAATAGGCACTTATAATGATGACTACAAGAATGAAGATGATGCTCTGAAATTGACGTTGGTGATCACTGTGCAACCCTTCCTGACAAAACTGAACAATATTGAATTGTATGATATGTGAATAATATGCCAATACAACTGCTGACAACAAACGAAAATGACTATAGCCAACTAAGCCCATCTAGAGCAGGGTCCCTGTGAGTCACAATGACTCCACTATACCTGGCTTCAGAGGGTGCAAGGAAAACCCATACAGTGAATGAAAAGCCGTGTGAATCACTGCAGCCTCAGGCCATGCCCCGTCTTCAAGGAGGTGGGCATTTAGCCGGGTAGAAAAGTGATCAGAAGTAAGGGAAGATGGCCAGTGAAGGCATGCAGGGTTAGAAGCAAAGGCCAGAAGTGCTCAGGGACACAGAGGAGGGGGAGGCCCATTCAAAAGGAAGTCATCAGTAAGGTCCAGTGAGGTGCAGACCTGTGGTCTGAAGCTTTCACATTAGGCAGAACCTGGAGATGCAGAAGCAGAGGAGATAACGTCAAAAGACAGCCTTATTCAGAACAAGAGGGAGTGGCCATTGTCCTGGTTTAGACACCAGATTAGCACTTGAATCTCCCTGCTTCCATTTGTCTCTTCAATAACAAAAGAAGGGATTTTTTTTTTTAAACTTGACACTTTACAAAGGCCAAAGGAGTCATAGCAAGAAATTAATGTCATGGAACCTTATAAAACATAAAATTTAAACCTAATTAATCAAATGTGTTAAACACAAGAACAGTTGTAATGAAATAGCAATGATATCCAGGAATATATGGATATGATATCCATACACTGGCTTAGTCATAGGTACATTACTTAGTTTGTGGAGGAGCCCTGGTGGTATAGTGGTTATATGTCAGGCTGCTAATCACAAGGTCAGTAGTCCAAAAACACCCGCCACACCTTGGTTGGAGGATGGGGTTTTCTTCTCCCTTAAAGAGTTCATCTCAGAAACTCACAGGAATGGTTTCAACTGGAGGGTCACTGTGAATCTGAATGAACTCAATGGTAGTGTTTGTTTTTCATTTGGTTTGTAGTTGACTGAACAAATATATTTGCTTAAAAATGTTGAAATAAAGTTTTAATGTCAACTCCAGATTCTTTTATCTGAGTACTGGACTCTTTTTGGGGGGGGAAGGGGGGCGGTAAATGGACTTTAAAAAAATTGTGCTATAATTAACATCATACAATGATATCAAGAAGAGTCATGTAATCGCCACCACAATCAATTTTTGAATCTTTTCTACATTCTCTTCCAAATTGATGTTCACTCCAATTTTCTCCTCCCTGTCCCCAGGTAATAATCAGGATGCTGTTTCTGTAATTCCATATACTGATAGGCACACTACATACATAGATGAGACTAGGGCAAACACAATGATCTATCAACAAAGACCACACAAAACCAGCAAAGACCTCAATCTAAAAGAAAATAGTGACTATTAAGAACTGAGAATAATGTTACATTGGGCCCCAAAAACGGTCAAATTCCAGGATGTTCTGTTCCAGTGTAAATACGGTTGCTAAAAGCCCCTTTACATTGGTCTCTGTGTAGTTTTGGGGTTGTTAACATTCCAAGCCTACATGCATGGGGCATCCACCCAAGGCTCAAGCCTATGTAGGGACTTTGCAAATAGCCTTGGAACCACCAATCGGATCCACAGTTTTCATAGTAACTGAGAAAAATTCAAGTCCAAGACCTCTTTCTGCATTTCCATCAGGATTTCTCTCTTAAACACTGATCCCCTGTAGCCCATGATCCATGTGAACCTGAAATGTTGTCATTGTCAAGACACGTGTACACTAACCCCTCCCCAATGCTGTGAGGATCTGGGTTTTAAAAAGCAGACCCGCCTGAGCCCCGGTGGTGTCGTGGTTGTGTGCGGGACTGCAACTCACAGGGCTGGCGGTTCAAATCCAGCAGCAGCTCTCCAGGAGCAAGGCTGGATCTTCTACTCCCACCAGGGGCAGTGATGTCCACAAAAAAAAAAGCAGACCCTTCTGGAGGCAGACTTCTGTCACCAGCTGCTGTGCCGGTCGAGGCACAAAGCTGTTCAGGAAGAGCCCAGGAGGTTCACCAACTTCCACGGTGCCCTCAGAAAGTATCCGTTGCTGGTGCTGCCTGCTGCTACCCAGGCACACCTCTTGTTCCTGGTGGTTCTCCAAAGGGGTGTGGGCATGTGCATATGCAGGCGGGTGTGTTTCCATGCATGTGGATGTGTTTGCTCGTGTGCGTGTGTCTGTGTACATGTGTGTGTATGTGTGTGTGTATGTGGGGGTAGGGGATGCTGTTGAAGGAGATGACTTCTGGCCTGTGAAGCTGCCCAAAGGGTCCTCTCCCATTATTTGCAAAGGAAACCTTGCTTCCTAGTTCATCCCTTTCATGCAGAGGATTGTCCAGGGAAAAGGCTGGATAATCTGCTTCAGAAAAGTCTGCCCCTGAAAACCCAATGGAGCTCAGTGGTGCATGGAGGCGTCACGGATCAGTGTCCTTCAGAGTCCACCGGTTTGTTGGACCGGATCATTCCTCCCCTTGAGCAGCGCTCCATGCATCTGCCTCTTCCACCGCTGCCAGCCCCCCTCCCCCGCCTTGCCCCCACAACTGGCTGGTAAACCACATTCTTCTCCCCCAGGTGTGTGCCATGTGCTACAGGAGAGGTTGAGTTCCCGTGAACGTTTGAATTTATGTTGGGAAACTATCGGGAGCCCCCAGAATGACTAACGAAGATTGCAAAACACACCTTCCCATTTACATCCAGTTGAATAGAAGAGAGGGAACCACTTCTATTTCCTAACAGGGGGAGACAAATTTGGTCTCTTGAAATAAAACAACATCTCTGGGCAGAGGGCCTCCCCCAGCAGTATAGGCGTGCACGTTGGCAAAGTGTGTCAGGAACTCGATGGCTGCCCTTCTTTTTCCATGTCACCTCCAGTACCCTAAAGAGCCCCTCCAAGGGAAGCGCCTCTTTCCAAAGAAGAAACCATGATGAGATGTACTTGTTCACCGCAAACATGCAAGTGCCAGACTCTACAAGCGAGTTTAATGATGGCAAGCTACAACCAACCCCGTTTTTAATATTTTATCCGAGAAGCGAGTCACAATAGAATATTAACTGGAGACATCATCACAATTCAACTCAGATCGTTGTTCTCCTTGTCACAGCAGCTGCCACGAGGAGCTCAATTCCAGCACCGATTGGGGAGATGGTGCCCATGGGCGGGGCTGAGTTCCCTTCTGGGGTGAACACGTGGACTAGCTGCAGGGAGGCAAAGGCAACTTGATGGCCCCTGACAAGAGCAACATATCTACATTCTGATTTCAAACTATAAAGTGATGTTCCAGTCATACACATAAACACCCCTCTCTGCGTATGGGTGTCTGTGTCAGGGTAATGAAAAATCGAAGACAGTGTTCTAAGAGATTTACAGAGTTCACATTGACGAATATTACATTTGCAATATTTATTTTCATTATTATATCTATTAGCATTTTTGAAACTTGTGACCATGAGTTTCTTCCTCTCTTCTATTAAAGAGCATTTTATTGGGGGCTATTATAGCTCTTAGAGCAACCCATACATCCCATCAAGCATATTTGTACATATGTTGCCATCATCATTTTTTAAACACTTGCTTTCTATTTGAGCCCTTGATGTCAGCTCTTCTTCCCCTCCCACCCCCACAAATATTTTGAAGGTCTCTTGTACACTACATTTTAACACACTTTTTAATTATGAGTTAGATGAAGATAGAAATAACAAAGCACCAAGGGTGCATTCTCTCAGCAGTCCCTAATGAGTCTTCTTCCTCTGGCTGCACTGGCCGAGGTGTGGAGGAAGATGGGATGAAAGTGAAAAACAAATAAAAGGCGGGTTCCTATCTTCAGGACCTGCTCATTTCTGAGATGTCAAGAGGATAACCTCTGAGAACCAGTCGCCCGTGGAGTGGACTCTGACTCCCAGCAGCGGGTGAAGACAGAGCAGTGCCACCTGCAGGGTCTCCCCGGCCACAGGCTTTACAGTAGCAGACGGCTGCATCTTATTTCATGGAGCTGCTGGGGAATGCCACCTGCTGACTCTGCGATGACAGAGTGTGAACCTTTGTGCCACCAGGGCTCTTGGTACATCCGCAGTGGCCTCAAGAAATCAAACCCTTTGCATAAAGTCAAATCCGACTCATAAGCACCTCCAAAGGACAGGGCAGAACTACCTGCTCCATCTCGCTATGCCACCATCTCGACAGAAGCAGATGGCCACCCCTTCCTCCCGCAACTGGGCTGGGGAGGCAGCTGAGCGTGTCACCACTGCACCCCCATCAAGAGGGGGCATTTCTGAAAGCACCTGCTGTATGACACTCTGCCATTTCTCTTTTACGTGAAATTGCGATGAGTTTTGTTTAAAAAACATTCTGATCTCTTTATACATCTCCTGCTCATTGATAAAATGGCCAGATGCCATCGAGTGAAGATGATGACCCTCATCCAGGTTCAAGAGAAGAACTGCCCTGCACTCTGTTTCCAGTGGGCCAAAGCAATAAGCAAGCAGCCTTCCTTGCACGCTCACTTTCACTCATTCCCTCAAAGCCAATTGACCATCCTTGTTTGGAGGGATCTAACTAGAGGTCTAACAAGAACAAGGAGAATCCGTGTACTTGTGTTGTAGGTCTGTTACCTCCTTCCACAACACCAAAAATAATCAAGCAGAGTCTGTTTGCTTTGCTGTCCTGTAGGCTGGCTCTCCTGATTCTGATTCTTCCTGGACTAGAAACGGGTCCAGAGGGGTGAAGGGTATAGCTTTGTATGACCTAGCCCACTACAATTGGCATAAGAACCTGAAAGCAAACCCGGCCAAGGGTTTCCTAGACATTCTCAAAGGAAGACAAACCCGGGCGAGGGTCCTATCTGTAAAAGATGGTCAGTCTTTCTGACAAAACGCACCGTTCTCACCGTGTTGTCTTGCATATGGAACCCGTTATGAACAGGAGAGAGCAGACCCAGGATCGCAGTGACAGGTTGCAAAGCACCAGTACAAATTACACCCGTATGACTTCCCACCGATGGGGTTTTCGCCTCAGGTAATGCATGCACTCGTTTTTCAATATCAAGTCTGACTCTTCGTGCCGGGAGACTTCCAGCTCTCCTGTATGCTAGAAGGACTCAAGCCGGATCCCATCAGTGCCATCTATGATGGCTAGACACGAAGTTGGCAATATTCATGACCAAAAGGAACCAGCTCCCTTCCTGATGTGGCATCTCATGACAAAATTAAAAGCAGGCACCCCGTGGAGAAGGCGCATCGATGTTGGCATGATGACACGGGCATCAATGCAGCCCAGAGAGGTGACCAACGGTCACTGTGTCTTAGTGTCCAGGTGAAAGCCAGAAGCACTGAGACTTCCAGCTAGACTGTTCTCTGCCGTGTCACAGCACTTACATCTTGCGTTCAGTATATTCGTAGAGCAGGGGTCCCCAAGCCTTGCAAAAAAGGGAGTGTCTGACTCCCGACTGGAAGGTTGCTGGATCAGATCCACCCAGAGGTGGCCTCGAAAAGAGACCGGGGCTCTGCTTCCAAAGGACCACAGAGGCCACGGGAACGCACTGGGCACGATTGGACTGTGACACATGTAAGGTCCCTGAGAGTTGGAACCCACCCCCAGCAATGGTGCTTGCTTTGTTGGGCTCTCCACTTTCGCAGAGCAGCTGGGATGTCTCTTTAGCTGCTGTGACAGAGAGTGAAAGCAGACATTTAACCAAGACGTGCCCAAGGAGAGGAAGTCTGTTAACATGGCAGAAGCCAGTCCTGGTGGCCATGGTGAAACATCCCTTGCCTACACATACCCACTCAGGTGCACACACATCACGGGGGTGGGAATCCATGAACAGAAACTTTGGCTAGCTGAGGCCAGGTTGTCCTGGGCTTTTCAATTGATTCTGACTCATGGAGACCCTCCAGGACTGAGAAGAATGGCCCCATTGGACTCCCCAGGCTGAGAGCTTTGCAGGAGCAGAGAATCAGGCTTTCCTCTCGCACATCAGTGCCTGGGTTCGCAGCACTGACTTTTAAGCTAGCACCTGAGTGTTTAACCATTGCGCCACTGGGACTCTTTGAGGCCTGTAAAATAAACTCAACCTGGAATTACTCAAATGCCATCTTCCCTCTAGAGCAGGGGTTCTCACCTTCCTCATGTCACAACGCTTTCATACAGTTCTTCGTGTGGCGGGAACCCCCCCAACCATAACATTATTTTCATTGCTACTTCGAAACTGTCATTTTGCTACTGTGATGAATCGGGCGACCCCTGTGAAAGGGTTGTTTGACCCCCAAAGGGGTCATGACCACAGAGTGAGAACAGCTGCTCTAGAGACTGATACCAGAGCCCGTGGTCAAGCTGATCTTATCCATAAACCTAATCGTGTAAGGTACAAACCCTCCAGATAGAAAGTATAGCCTTAAAAGGTTCCTATTGTTTGTTTTTTTAAATCTGCAACTGGGAGCTCATACAGGACAGGTTTCTATTGGTAATCTGAAGAACGTGACTGGCAGAGAGGCTAATGACGAGAAAGAGAAAGAGAGAGAGAGAGAGAGAGAGAGAGACCAGGCCGCTGGTTGATGAGAGGAGTGGATGCAGATCATTAACTGTGCCCTTAATATTTTCTGATCCTGAATTGTAGTAAACTGTTAACTTCCCTAATATACACCCCCTTAATTGTTAAAGAAATTAAATGCAAGGCTGCCATTAAATTTAAATCATTCTGGAGGCTCAATTTCTGCAAATTAAAGGGTCAAGCCTGAAATCCAAACAATATTTCCTGAGTAAGTCTTGGACGTAGATAGACACCAATCCCAAGGTGGCTGTCACTGGTGCATGGCAGCAGGGTGGATGCTGAGCCAGCTACTCCCTTCTTACTTATTTACCGCGGGATTAAGAATGCTTTTCTTATTGTACATTGCTGGCATTTAGGGTTTTCTCCATAAATTTTAAGCAGGATAACTGAGATAACTTGCATTTGAATATAAAATGACAGAAAAAAACTTTTCTCCAGTTCTTTAAAGCTTCCTCCCCTTGCCTCCTTCCCTTCTCCCCTTCCACACACGCACACTATCATGATCCCAATTCTACTTTACAAATTCGGCTAGACCAGAGAATGTACACTGGTACAGATAGGAGCCGGAAGCACAGGGAACCCAGGACAGGTGATCCCTTCAGGAACACTAATGAGAGTAGAGATATCAGGAGGGGAGGGGGGCTAGAAATAAGGGAATCAGTTACAAGAATCTATGTACAACCCCCTCCTTGGGGGACAGACAACAGAGAAGTGGGTGAAGGGAGACTTGGACACACTAAGTCATGAAAAATAATAATAGTTTATAACTTATCAAGGATTCATGTGGGGGGGGTTGGGAGGGGAAAATGGGGAGCTGATACCAAGGGCTCAAGTAGAAAGCCAATGTTTTGAAAATGATGATGGCAACAAATGTACAGATGTGCGGGCTGAGCCCCAGTGGCATAGTGGTTGTGCGCGGGACTGCGGCCCACTGGGACGGAGGTTCAATTCCAGCAGTGGGGCTGGGCTTCCTACTCCCACCACCGGAGAGCAGTGATGCCCCCGTCCCCCCAAAAAAAGTACAGATGTGCTTGACACAATGATTGGATGGATGGGTGGATTGTGATGAGTTGTATGAGCCCCTAATAAAGTGATTTTTTAAAAATGATAGAAAATTCAATCCCATCTACTTTGTCTGATCCTACTACCCAACAGAGGGTGCACTAAAGTTCTTATCTAGGCGAGAAATGGTGTGACGGGGAGGCCAAAGTCAAACAGGAGAAGAAAGGCAAGCCGGCTCATAATATCTTAGCAGTCTCCCAGATCAGGGTCCCTCAATCTGCAACCAGCTAACTGGGACAATCTGTTCTGAAAGCCACAATCAGCCTAAGACCCAGAATTCCATTTATAGTTAAGGCAACTCAGAAAGCTGCCACCAGGTGGCGCCAAAACAAGATTGGTCTCTAGATTGGGATCAAATAGGTCACTAGGAGTCCATGAATTTGGTTTTGCGTATGAACGATTGATTCTTTTGTTCAATTCCCTTACCTCAAAATCAGGGAATCCACTTTTTCTATAATCTATGCATTGGGATCCACCCCGTTGTGTTAAAGGTGGCTTAGGGGTGAAGCACATGGCTGACAGCCACTGGATCAGCGGTTCGAATCCACTAGTGATTCCATGACAGAAAACTCTGACCACCTATTTCTGTCAAGGTTGCATCTTGAAAACCTTACAGGACAGTTCTCCTCTGCTCTATAAAGCTTCTGGGGTTCAGAATCAACTACAGGTTTCAATGTGTTATGAGTGGGGACCATATGATGACTTTTAAGAATGAAAGGAGCACTATTGCTGATTAAGTTGGGTCAGTAGACATTAACCAAATGATTCAGGGAAAACAGGATGCATGGTCACCACGGCATGGCAAAGTTGTACTACATTCCTCTTGTTGTTCTGTTATGCCATTATATTCCCCAGAAAGAAAGACAGGTCGTTCGTTGGGTGGCATGGAGTCACTCCTGATTAATAAAAACTCTCAGTATGATGGAAGAAACCTTGCCTTAGCTTGCACCATCTTCACCATACTTGTGCTTGAGCCCCCTGTGCAAACTGCTGTCACTCACCTCCTGGAGGGGCTTGCCCTTTGCCAGGCACAGTTTTCTTTCCCAGGACTCATCCTGCCCAAAGGACAGAAGGCACAGTCTCGGCCTTGGCAGAGCACTGTGAAGGAGCTATCTGGCTGCAGAGTCTCTGAGACAGATTTGCTTGGTTCTTCTGGAAGTCAGTGCGCTTTCGACATCACTGGCCAATGCCATCAAAGATAAAAATTATCCTGCAGCAGTGGTTCTCCACCTTCCTAATGCCACGGTCCTTGTAGCGGTCATGTATTTGATGTCAATTTGATGTCAGGATTGGGAGTGTAGGGGTGGAGTCTAGCCTGTCAATCTGGAGATAGCCAATGAGACCTCTGTGTGGGCATGGCTTTCTCCCGAGAATTCTGGTAAGTCTTGTGGTATTTCCCAATTGGAATAGTGACTTGACTCAGTTTCTTGGAAATGAACTGCTGACAAGAAGAGATGACAGCATGTTGATCGAACCTGATTCCTGGAGACTAGAGGAGCCAGAGGAGAAGTCACATGGGCTTTCCCTGATGGAACCAGAGCTTTGGGGCCGGAGAAGCCATGTGGAGACTCCTGCCAGTGCTGAGATGCTTCTCCCGCCAATGGGTCTTGCTGATGGACCCTGAGTCCTGGAAACGAGGAGCCAAGGAGGGATCCCTGCCAGCGCTGAGATGCTTCTACCACCTCTGGATACAGAAGATTCTGCACCCACTTGCCTGTGGTTGTCCTGTTGTCATTGCACATGCTTCATGAGTCTGAAGGAGACTTTATAGACTGGTATTGGGCATATGGGCTTATATATGGCTTATGACCTTGGACTTGACTGGGTTGGAATGCTTTCCCAATGTTCCACCCCTCTTGTATATAAACCTTTCCCTTATATCCATATGCGTGTTTATGAATTTGTTTCTCTAGTCTATCCAGACTAACACAATCCTTTAATACAGTTCCTCGTGTTGTGGTGACCCCCCCCCAACCTTAAAATTATTTTTGCTGCTACTTCATCACTGTAATTTTGCTACTCTTATGAATCAGGTGACCCTATGAAAGGGTCTTCAACCCCCAAAGGGGTCAAGACCCACAGAATTGACAGGCCTCTTATTTGTTGTCCAGTTCTCACATGCATTTGAAATAATGAAAACCCTATGGTTTGAGTTGGGCTGCACCTTGTTCTTGAAGTGAGAGCTGTATAATGAATATCAGTGCCTAACATGCCAACTTGTACTGCCTGGGTGTTTGCTTATAGTTTACTAAACCCTCAAACATCAGTATGGCATGTGCTCAATCCTCAAGAAACAAGCATCCCCAAACCATTCAAACTAGACACAGAAAAGACCTGCATAATCATTATCCACCTGACACTGCCCCCCTCCACAGGAGGAGGGCATGTTTGCCCTTTTCCATTGGGGTGTCAGGAGTGTGCTGGACAGAGAGTGCCACTTTGGTGGTTTTCCACTGTCCACCCTCAGTCCAGCAAAGTCAATTGCTATTGAGAAGCACTACTGAATTTTCTTCCTGGAACGACTGAACTTTCAACAGCAAGTATAAAACCAAAACTGAGACCTGGAATAGCTCCCAGTGTGAAGGGGTTGATCTTATCCAGGGCTGGATTTGTTGCATGAGAATGGAGTCTTGGAGATGGGGCATCAATGGAGCATGATCTCATGTGTGCCAACACGTTCGCAGGCAAAGGATGTGCAGACAACTGTTACGCAATTATGATTTTGCAGTGGGGTGTACAGAGTCCAACCAGGAAAAGCACTTGGGTCTCTGAAGAAAACTGTGTCACGTGATATAGGAATGAAGATGGAGCTTATGGCCATTGAGTTCATCCCAACTCCAATGACACTCCAGGACAAAGCAGACCTGCCCTCTTGGTGTTCTGAGACCATCGATTATGATGGGAATTCAAAGCCTCATTTTACCCCCATGGAGGGGCTGGTGGTTTGGAACAGCTGACTTTGTGGCTAGGATCTAACGAGGAGCCCACTGTGATGACACCCGAGCTCTGGCTAGAATTCCAGGCCTGGGTCACTTCAGTAAGCAGAGGCAACGGGTACAGAAATGGCCCAAGATTAAAGCCACTTCCACAGGTTCTTATTGTCAGGTGCCTTCCTTCCGCCGATTCTGGCTCCCAGTGAAGCCCTGGGACGAGAAGGAAACGCGGACCAGGACCTTGTCATCAGCTCACGCCCTGCCAACTCAGAGAGACCCTACAGGACAGGGCGGAATTGCTGCTGCGGTTCTGAGACTGTCATTCTGTACCGCCTTGCTCCAGGTAATCACTAATTGATTGCCCATTTTAACAGTTCTCATCTTTCCCTTAGCCTCCTACCTGTTGTGTTTGCTTTATTTCTGTTTGCTCATTTTCTTTCTCTCGCCAACACTTTTTTGTGACTCGGCATTCATTTTGGTTGTTGTTAACGTTACCTGTCCTGAGTCGATGTTATTTAATTGAAGCCTGTCTTCTCCTGCTTGTGGCGTGCAGTTCTGTGTCTCACAGAACTTGCTGAATTTGCATTTCAGCTTCAGAGTTCTGTTATCTGGCTTTAATCTTGGTTTTCTCACCTGTGAAATATGGGAGTAATAATACACCTGCCTTATGGGCTATTGTGAGAGTGAGCACACTGCGGACACTGCCTTTCATTCATTCTCTCAACGCTGGATAGACAAGAATCATTAATATTTGAAGGAGTCCTGAAGTCTCTGCAGGCTAGGCCTCCAGCTGTCAGCCACAAGGTTGGCAGTTCAAACCGACCACCCCTCCCCAGGAGGTGGGCTCCTATAAAGACGGGCAGTTTTTAAAAATCCCTGTGTAGGGTCCCTGTGAGTCAGAACCGATTCCTTGGCAGCGGATTTGGTTTCAGATCCTTATTTGAATAAATGCCCTGCAGTGCGCAATGGGCAGCTAGCCTTAAGGTGGGTGACCGACACTCCTCGGCTGCTCCTGAGGAGAGAGAGGAGGCTGTCTGCCCCTGCAGGGATCTCTGCCATAGGTTCCACAGCCCCGGGGACATGGATGGGCTGCTCTGAGTCCTGTTGGCCGATAGCAGTGAGTCTTCGTGCTGCTATGACATTGAAGTTCTCTGTGTCCACATCATTTTTCCATGCTTGATCTTCGAGTCAATTTAAAATTCCATTTCCATTTCCTTGAGGAAGTCAGTCCCCTTATGCATTAAAAATGTTCAGGAAGCTTTCGTCACCTTTTTGCTGGTACTCCAAGGAGCCTGGGCGACCGCTGCTCCTCACCAAGCCGGCAGTGCCGACGCTCCGGGTGCTCCCAGACAGCAAGGTGGGCACGTTTGTTCTCGAAGCTCCCAAAGGCCTTGAAGAGACAAGGACCGTTTCTACTCGGGCTGATCAGGTCCCTACGAGTTGGAGTTTTAAGTGACGTGAATTTTTTTAAAGTAAGCCAGGTGGTGTCTTGGCCAAGTGTTGGCTGCTGGGGGGAAGGTTGGTAGGTCCAAGCCCCCGTCGGCTCTGTGGGATGAAAGGTCGGAGGATTTGCTCCCGCAAAGATTGCCACTCGGGCAAGACTGCTCCCTGCAATCCGTCACGCCAAGCCAGAGCAGGCTACGCAGCACCTAGCCCGGGGCTTTATTTTTACAATCTTAGCTACAGGATTAGCTTTCTCTCTTATGTTGCTTTATATGTTGGAAATTGCTGATTTTCATGTATTTAGCAATATGCTCTAATGCTTATCTATTTTATGACATTAAATATGCATTGGGTTTTTACTTTTTCTTACTTTTAAAGCTTTCCTACTCTTGTTTCTTTTCATTGTTCTTTACCTCATCACCATTTTCGAGGTTAATCATGACACTTCCTTTCTTATTGCTTTCCGCTGATATAAAAGCTGTTGCTAGGGGCTGAGCCCCGGTGGTGAAGTGGTTGAGTGAGGGACTGCAGGCCACAGGGTTGGCAGTTCAAATCCAGCAGCAGCTCTCCAGGAGCAAGGCTGGGCCACCTACTTCCACCAGGGCAGTGATTCCCATACACACATAAAAGATGTTGCTATATATACTTATAAATATATATACCCACAAAGATATGCATGTGTGTATGTATTAAAATGTCTTTTTTTAAACCCACTATTGAGTGCATTCTGACTCACAGCAACATGGTAGGACAGGGTAGGACTGCCCTTGTGGGTTTCTGAGGCTGAACCTCTTCATGAGAGCCCAAAGCCTCATCTTTGTCCCAAGGATCGGCTGATGGTTTCAAACTTCTGACCTTGACATTAGCAGCCCAACTCATAACCTCTACAGCACCAGGGTCCATTGTATTATATATATATATATATATAGTCAGCTACCACTTTCTATGGATTAGCCTGGTATTTGTTAATAATGCAATGGGAATGCAAAGTTAGCCATTTAGGAGATATTTAATAAAGACTTGGGGTGGGGTGGTAAAGGATCATAAAATGCTGAGCCTGGAGTCCTATGAAATAAAAAGCTGCCCTGAGTATACTATGAGCCAGGGTTTCTCCTTTGGAGAAAAACTGAGGCTGCCTGCTCCCTTAAAGATGGACATCTCAGAAACCTTGTACAGTGAGGACTACACTGTGTCGGGAACGAGCTTGACAGCAGGAGGTTATGTAATATATGTTTCTTCCTCCTCCAGCCCCTCCCCAGAGCTGTCAAGCCCTGCATGGCTCCATGTGCTGATAGTCAAGCTCCCACTGTCTCACTTCCAGCCCCATCCTTCTGTACATGCCTTGCCATGCTGGTTCACATGCCGGCTTGGCCCCTGCTTCTCTAGTAGCCTCTGCCAATGGGGGGAGAGGGCGGGGTGGTGGCTGGAAGGACGTGTCAAGGCTGAAAGGGAAGGTGGATTTGCTGTTTCCTGACCCCCTCGCCTCAGCCGGGGAGGGTCGTCTAGTTCCAGCAGTAGCTGACTGAATCTCCCTGGCAGTTTTTTCCACCCTGGCAGAACGTGCCTCCCAGAGACTCTAGGTCCAAGGACCCAGAACCAGCTGCCAGGGCCCTGCTCAGAGAAGTAAGCACAGGCCCTTCTCAGAGCTCAGCATGGACCCACAGCCAGAGGCCGACCCTCTACCCCTAAGGTCCGAGTGTCAGGTCTCCAGCACGCTTCTCCCCACCTACTCAGGACGCTGCACACCGTAGGTCAGGCGGAGCACCCCCTTCTGCCTAGGGCTGCCTCTGTGGTGCCCTGGTTTTCTCTTCACTTTCTGAATGAATCACTTAGTTAACTGTGCCTCCCATCAAACTCATCCTGTGAAGAGGGTGGAGGTGTGGATTCTGTCTCCAGGGGTCTCCCCGGCTGATTCACTGTATGATGCCTGGAGAGTGCATCTTCTTCTGGGGGCATGGAAAAGTATGGCTTCAGAGTCCGGTGAGAAGAGCAATTTGTCTCTGATGTTTGAAGGCACCTTACAGGCGGCTTTTGTTATGGCAGTCATAGGACACTCCTGCACTGCTCACAAAGTGGTCACTGAATGAAAGGATGGTTCCATTTCCCATCTAACTAGGTGGTAGGGACAGTCTATCCTATACAGGCCTAAAGAGGAATCATCTAATGGGGCCTGCATGAATGAGTCACATTCATGTAATTAACGTTTAATGTTTCTGCAATATCATATGCATGAAAGAGGACATTGAATAAACCCTTGACTTCAAATAACAGGACTCATTAGGGAGTAGACAAGCTGATGTCAATTAGTTAGCAATAACAGGCTTAAGTGGTCTTGTCCTCTAAAACTCGTGACGAATCTGTAGCCAGTCAGCTAATATCATTTGTATTCCTCCAGGTTGTCGTTGCTGGGTGTGCTCGAGTCGATCCCAGCTTGAAGGGACCAGGTAGAAGGGGCCCCTGGATGGTCCCGGCTGTCCTCTTCACAGCAGCAGACTCGCATGGAGCTGCTGGAGGGCTGAACAAACCCCTCACAGTAAAAAATCCACCCTGAAGAGCTGCTTCCCCAAAGTCATTTGCTCGTAACGTCAGATGAGCAGAGGGGAACCCACTGTACCCCAAGGAAGACCCACAGTCCTGAGGCATGACTCTTGTAGGGACGTTTCTCGTCGTCCTGCTCAAGCTGCTGTTAGTGGGCACGGCATGGACGCCATCACACTTTATCAGGGCCTGGAGAGGAAGCTGCTCACTCTGGCAACCGAATGGGGGTGGGGGGGGGGCGGGGAGGGGTAAGATTGCAGATGAAGCAGAGAGCGTTCACAGCCCGAGAGAGGCCAGCTGTGTGACAAATCAAGCCTATTGAACAGGAAGCCATGGAGCCACCAAAATAACAGCTTCCCTCAGGAAGGAAAGGAAGACAGACCCTAAAGCACAGGGAGGGGCCCACGCCTGCGCTGCCTCTCAAACAACTTCCCCCTCTCCTTTGAATCACCAGAAACGCTTCACTTTTTTACACTGCGGAAGCCGAAAGTTCCCCTACACTGAGATGGAACTGTCTGTGACAGGAACTAATTAACAATAAACCCGCTGACAGTTAGTCAATTCAGACTCATGAGACCCCAGGTGTGTCAGAGTCAACCTGTGCGCCAAAGGGTTCTCAGAGCATAGTTTTTCAAAGAAGGTCACCAGGCCTTTCTTCTAAGGCACCTCTGGGGGGAATGGACTTGAACCGCCAACCTTTGGGTTAGCAGCTGAATGCATCCACTAACCAGGCCTGACAACTGTTTGCAACCTCCAGGGACTCTGACTAAGTGCAAAAGCTTTTCCATCCCTGTCATCCAAAGGCTATCCAGTCTAGTAGCTAAAGCGCCATGTGATTGTTAAAATGAAAATGTCAAAACCCATGCTACAATCATACTAGCTATGCTTTTAAATAATCATTTTATTGGGGGCTCATACAACTCTTATCATAATCCATACATACATCCATTCTATGTCAAGCATATTTGTACATTTGTTACCATCATCATTCTCAAAATATTTGCTTTCTATTTAATCTCTTGGTAATTGCTCCTCATGCCCCCTTCCTCCCCCATTTTCCCTCCCTCATGAACCTTTGATAATTTATAAATTATGATTAATTTGTCATATCTTACACTGTCTGATGTCCCCCTTCACCCACTTCCCCATTGTCCATACCCCAGGGAAGAGTTTATATGTAGATCCTTGCAGTCAGTTCCCCCTTTCTACCCTCCCTTCCCTCCACCCTCCTGGTATAGCCACTCTCACCACTGATCCTACAGCGATCATTTGTCCTGGATTCCCTATGTTTCTGGTTCCTATCTATACCAATGTACATCCTCTGGCCTGGCTTGATTTGAAAGGTAGAACTGAGATCATGATAGTGGGGGAGAGGAAGCATGAAGAACCAGAGGAAAGTTGTGTGTTTCATCATTCCACCCTGCACCTTGACTGGCTCCTCTCCTCCCTGAGACCCTTCTACAAGGGGAAGTCTGCTATCTATAGATGGGCTTTGGGTCCCCAACCTTTGGGTACTCACCCTCATTTACAATGATATAATTTTTAGCTCTTTGATGCCTGATACCTGATCCCTTTGACACCTTGTGGTCACACAGGCTGGTGTGCTTCGTCCATGTGAACTTTGTTGCTTCTGCGTGAGCTAGAAGGCTGCTTGTTTACCTTCAAGCCTTTAAGACCCCGCGTGCTATGTCTTTTGATAGCCTGGCACCATCAGCTCTCTTCACCACATTTGCTTTTGCATACATTTGTCTTGAATGATCATATCAGGAAGATGGGCATGCAATATGATTTTAATCCATGGGCACATGTGGCTGGTGGCTATTGTGACGGATAAAGCAGACACTAAGGTCTCCACCCTTAGTGACAGTTCTCTTGTATAGCCCTGCTGATGATGGCAAATTCAGCTTTCATCATGTTCGCTCATATTACTGCAGAGTGTCAGAAACGCTGCGAATCTTCCGGGTCTTCTTCCCTGGGGAGCTCTGATATCACTGCCCCCGTCGACTGCGTGGCCAGAAATGTCCCAGCTGGCTTTGGCATTATGCAGAGATGGCGGTCAGTCTGACAGACTACGAAGACTCTGCTTAGCTTGGGATGTGGAAGGAGACTTCTCATGCTAATCTTTAAGGCAGTCTCCCACAGTCATCCTTCATATCCAATGTGTGCATGTGTGTGGTGCTTCAAGAGCTCCTGTTTTAAAGCGAATCCAGCCCCTTCTCCTGCCCTGCCCATCCAACCACGGACATATCCTCCACACAATGTCGTGGCCTCTCCTACCTGACCAAAAGTAGACCTGGTGGCACAGTGAGTTACACACTGAGTCTCTAACCACACGATTAGGGGTTCAAATCCTTCAGCTGCTTGGAGGGAGAAACACTCATAAGTGTCTACAGTCTGGGAAAACTACAAGAGCAATTCTAGTCTATCCCATCGAGTGGCTTTGAGTCAGACTCAATTCTATGGCAGTGCATTTCTTTGGACTTCCTCGTTCTGCCAAGGGCCAGCCTCTTGTCACTAGCATGAGCTGAGGCCTTGCTGTCAGAGAGCGGCTGTCCCGAAAGGGGTGGTCACACAGTCAGCCAATGCAGGAAGAAAATGCCAAGCTCAGGGTCCATTAGAGGCCTCTGGCAGCCAGGCCTCCTCTCCTGCTTGGTTTCCTGGGAGATAGTGTGTGTCGTGGGCTCTTGAAACACTCTGGGGTGCTTATCAGATGAGCACATACCACTTATTGGGACTCTGCTTTTTGCTTGTGATTTACAGCCTCTCCTGGAGGGGGTGGGGCCAGACAGCTGCCTCTGCACTCTCTCTTCCCAGGGGCTCAACCCTTTATTGGTGATTCTCAAAGCTAAATAATCAGGACGAACAAACAGATACCCATGAAACCATCCAGACACATGCACGAGTTCTCATAACCCTCTCAACACAAAAGTTCACATTTCTCTTCTCTAGCCTGGCAACAAACTGACAACCAGCCAGTTAATAAACAGAAGCTATCTCTCTCCCAGAGGCGTGTGTGTGTGTGTGTGTGTTTCTTTCAACGCATCATAGCTGTTCTCTTCAGAGCTGGGGCCTGTAGGGGGTGGGGTAGGTATATGCATACCTAGATGAACACACTACACTGGTCACTGCCCACTATAGCTCTGCTTTTTCCCCCGCCTTGTACTTGTAAGTTCAGATGTTCCATGTTGCTAGGCTATTTTAAAATAAAACCTTAAAAGAAGCAAAGCATTTAAAAATGTCTATAAAATACTGGGGACAAGCTCCCCACAAGGAACGCAGCATTGTACAATGCTTCTGCAAAGTGATCTTATCCGTACCCATCAATGGCTTTAAATTATTCATCCTCCTTCACCCAATGTATTGACTTCTAAGGAGCTCCTCCAGAGGTTTTTTTTTAAACCACCACATCAAATCAGACACTTTCCTGTGGACTTATGTGAAGGATGTTCATCAGAATATTATCTATAATGTTGATAAGCCAGACAGGTCAACAGAAATGGCCCAAAGTGGGAAATGGTTAGTTTAGATAAGGAATACATTTATAGTCTGGAATGTTCTACAGCCATTCAAGCTCATGCTTTCAAAGATGACTGGAGACAGGATCAGATGCTCACATGAGTATGTCAAGTGGCAAACACAATATGAAATGGGACTGTAACAACTCCTCATTTCATCTATCAGATAGTAATTACAGTACTCCCCTTCCCTGCCATTTTTTTCCCTTGGGGCTTAAATGAAATAAGTCTTGTGAGCTGTTTGGAATAAAGCTTGACAATTGGTAGGGGGGCCACCCTATGTTAATTACTGCCATTAAATATATGTGTGTGTGCACATAAACATCTATACATACAATGATGAAAACACAGAAGCACATTAAATATCAGTAGGCAAGGGGGAGTTGCTGGTGCTGTTTTTCCTTTATACTCTGAATTTGCAGTAGTATTCATTCAGTGAGTACATGTCACTTCTGAAGCCAGAAGACAATAGCATAAGTATCACCTCGGTATTTTAAAATAAAGCTATTTCTCCAACACCCACTCTCTTGCAGAGGCTTAGGCAAGGGGGCTGGTCACACTGCCCAAGGAGAAAAGGTTGCCTTCGCTGCCCCACTCTCGGACGCCCCGCCCCACCTGCTGTGGGGAAGGGTCCCAGCCAAAGCAGGCTAGATGCACTGCCACCACCCAGTCAATCCTGACCCACGTGGATCTGTAGAGGGACGTCGAGACTGTAAACCTTTCCAGAAGCAGAGGGACTCTTCTTCTCCCGAGAGGTCTCAACCTGCAGTGAGCTGTCCAGTGCTTACCCCGCGGCGCCGCCAGGGCCCCTTTGGTGAAGGGTAGCATCTCCCCATGAGGGCACACGCCAACGTTCTTCCTGAACCACACCATGGATGCTGCAGAGAGGGGCTGGGGGTGGCTTTTCTAAAAATGTCTGGCGGCTTAAAAGAATTGGGTTCGGGCTAATGAATCCTGCCTTGGGGAAAGAATGAGGGGTGCTAAGGGGAGGCCACTTAGCTTGCTTATCTTGAGTCCACAGCTTCTCAGCCGACACACGGGAACTGCTGCGTGGGCGATAAAATAGTGGAAGACTTCCAGGGCAAGTGGGACCCAGCCAGAGAGTCCTGCCTGCCCCTCTTTTGGGATCCCCACCTGCAGGGGAACACTGCCTGCCCCACCAACAGAGCAAACAGGTGACTTAGGGCTGTTCATAGAGGATGGCGTGGGGTCCCTGCCTGGTACAGATGAACGATTAACCTGCAGCCTGGCAGTGTGAACCCATCCAGAGGGCCCTGGCCCTGGAACCCCGTGGAGCAGCCCCCACAGGGGACACTGGGAGGTGGAGTCTCAGTGGCAGCCGAAGGTTGGAGGGAGAGCGGCTCTGTCACTACTTGTGAGCTCAGTCCACTCTCTCTGGATGGAGTAGGGACCACTGCATGTCCCCCAGCCCTCAATGGTCAGCTTTTAAAATCCTAAAGAAAAATAATTTTCAAGGACTTTTAGAGCCACATATCTATCAGGAAAAAAAATCCTGCAAAAATGTTGAGCTGACGGACCATTCCCCCCTTTTCAGAAAGCAATTGTCCTACAGCCCCCTGCCCCCTCCCTCCAGCAAGGCCATGGAATGCAAGGCCCCATTTCCCAGCCCTCCTTCTCCATGGACTGGAGAGAATGCATGCCACCCTGACTCACATGTTCCCACTGTCCTGATGTGTCCACGGCGGGGGGCTTCATGAAGTGCTTGAAGACTGAATGATTGCGTAAAGGGATGCATGTGTGAACAAATGAAGTAAATGGTTCAAACCCAGACTGGCAGATTGTGTGTGAAGGTGTGTGTGTGTGTGTGTGTGTGTGTGTGTGTGTGTGTAGGGTGGGGAGGCAGGAAGACTGTTGGACCTGAGATGGTGCCCATCTTCTCCAACATCATGACTTGATCTGTGAAGATGGACCACCATCCATAACCTGGACTGACTACCTGGGTTCGCATCCTATCCATCCCAGGTGTGGCTGTGTTACCTGGGGTAATATATTTAGCCACTCTGTGCCTGCTGCTTCGTGAGTAACGCGGGGATGATAATAAGACTGTCTATCTCCAATGATTGTGTGAGGATTCAATGATTGGAAGAAAAGGCTGCATCTGGCCCCTCAGTATGATTTACACAAAGCAAGGTCCTTCTCCCACATATGTACCCATTCTGGGCTTTGTTCCTAGGTCCTTGGGAGATTATTGTGGGTGAGATAATGCAACGGTACAGGTGCCAAAGGCCAGTAAGTAGCTTCCCTGATGCCTTCCCACACCCAACCCCCCCACAAGGTTAACAGGGATGCCCTTAGCACTCTACAAGTGTGATTCTATCCTGCCCCTCAGTGAGGGTGTGGTGGCAGGAGAAGTCAGCCTGATTTGTTTCTTCTACACCTGTAAGTGGCTCTGATTTCAAGCCCCACACAACAGCCTATTAAACTGAATGCAGATTGTTTGGCAGGACCATTCTGTCCCTTAGCATCTCGGGGTACATTGGCATTCTTTAACCCCACCCCAGGAAGTAAAGATCAAAGACTCCAGCGTGGATCATGACTCAATGGGAAAAAAGAAAATTCAAAAATCCTCACAATCAGATTAATATGAATGTTGAAAAGTTGAACCCAAAGACTTCATTTCCTTGGCTCCATCATCAATGCTCATGGAGCAGAAGTCAAGAGATCCAACAGACTGCCCTGAACAAATGTGCTGCAAAAGGCCCCGTCACAGTATTCAGGAGCAAAGGCTCCATGAAGACTAAGGTGGGCCCTGACCCATCCACAGTCTGGCCAAGTTCCCTACCTGCCTGTGCAAACCGGACCACGAGTAAGGAGGGCTGCAGAAGAATGGGTACACTTGAATTGTGGTGTTGGCCAAGCATATTGGAAATACCATGAACTGGCAGAAGACTCACCAGGTCTGTCTCGAATGAAGTGCCCCTGGAATGTGCCTGAGCAGCAAGGATCTCACCAGACTTCATCTCTTCATCTTTGGCTATGCTATCAAGCGAGACTAGTCCCTGGAAAAGGGCATCAGGTTTGGTCAAGTCGAGGGTAATCAAACATGGACAAGACTCTCCAGGTGATGGATGGATACAGTGGCTACAACCATGAGCTTGCAGGTCCAGGCTGTGTTTCCTTCGGTGGTACACCGTGTCCCTGTGAGCTGTAGCCAAGTTGACCTAAGAAGAGTGGGTTGAATGATGTTATGTCTACCCCGACCTAAGAATATGCCCTGATTTGGAAAAAATGATCTTTGCAGTCATTACTAAGTCAAGGATCTCTCCATGAGCTCATTCTGCCTGAGGGGGGCTGAGCCTTACGTCCAATGAGCTCCTGAGAGAAGCAAGGAGAAAGCACACAAAGGGCATGGCCACAAGCCAAGGAACACCTGGAGCCCCTGGGAATGGCAAGAGATGGCCTGGGAGCTTCCAAAGGCCCCGAGTGACACCTTGGTTTACACTCCTGGCCTTCAGACCCATGAGAGCATACAATTCTCTTGCTTTAAATCACTTAGTTTGGGGGAATTGGTTACAGGAACCCTGTAAGCACGACCCTAGTAAGCACAACCCCCCTTCCCAACTTCAAGACCCCCCAGCCAGCCTTACTGATCCTGAGCACCCCTGGGACTTCCTGTCTCCTTACAATTTCTCATATGCCACAGCATTGTCTCTAACGACTCTTTACCAAGTCCCTACTCTGTGCCAGCCTCAGTGGTGGGTGCTAGAGATACACAGATGG
>PVJH01027471.1:0-28649 GCA_004026705.1 Nesogale talazaci | reverse complement strand
AGGGCATAAGATGGGTCACCGGGTTCAGTCATGGGGCAGTGGTTACAGGCCAGCCCGTTGAACCCACACCAAACTCACTCCACTGCCACTCCTCCCTGACTAGGAGCAGCCTGTGGGGCAGAGAATGGCCCCTGCCCGGCTCCTTGGAAGCAGCCACCTCCTCGCTCTCACGAAGTGACTGCTGGCTTGGAACCGCTGACCTCTCCATTTGCAGGCCGGTGCTTACTGCACTGCGCCAGCCCTTCAACAACTTCAGGCTCTGCCAGCCAGCAGGGCTACGGGAGTCATGTGCCTGGCCTCAGTCCAGGCTTCCCGCCTTGGGCAAAGGAGGGCGCAGTAGGTGGGCCCTGAAGGCAGCCCACTTTCTTCATAAGCACTTACTGCGTGCCAGGCAGGGACCATCTGCCATGCCCATTCCACAAGCAGGAGCCTGAGAACCAGAGGTACCTAGTTACCCATCCAGCTCGCTTTACACCTCTGCCAGGTCAGCGGTGAGCAGACACTGCTGCCGACCTGTGGTAGGATTCCTGCTCATGCCAAATGGGCCCCCTGACTCTGGCCAATGGGCTCAGTACCCCCAACAACACCGACGTCATCCTGAGCGTGGACCATGGAGACGCTGTTAATTGCCCTTAAATCAGAGGGCAGTCCAGCCAGGCACCAGGGGAGACCCTGTTCATCACCCCCCAATCCAGTCAGGCTGCGGAATCTTCCTCTGTCTTCTTTGCACTCCATTTTCCTGTGCACATTGTGAGGTCCTTGATGAAGACATGCAGGGGCCAGAAGCGCCGAACACGCCCCTCATGCAAGGGGACTCGAGCCAGAGGACAGACCGGTGGCTGCTGCTGTGCTGAAAGCAGCCGCGTGCGCCATCATGCTGGCTGACACGTTAAGTGAGGTGGACAGCAGATAAATGGGCACCAGGGCTCCACAGGGGCTACTGGGGAGTTACCGCTCACTGGGTATGGGTTTCTGTCCGGCCTGATGGAAACGTTCTGGAGGTAAATGCTGGTGATGGAAGGGGGTGATATGTGTACATACACATGTACATATTATATATATGTCTACAGTAGGACCCCTGGTGGCCTAGTGGCTATGAATTGGGCTACTAACTCCAAGGTTAGCAGTTCAAAACCCCCAGGCGCCCTCAGGAGAAAGACAGGCTCTCTACTCCCGTAAAGAGTGACAGTTTCCGGCAGTTCTTCCTGTGCTCCGGGTCGCTGGGAGTCAGCATCGACTCTCGGCCGTGAGCTTCATTTCCGAGTTCGCAGCCACGTGCACACACCGAGAGGGGTTTAGCTACATCACTCCTAGGGGTGCTGAGCCCTGTGTTTCAAGGCAGCATCCGTGGGCGTTGGAAGAGACTATAGCCAGAGGGTGGACCGGGGAGATGACAAAATCCCCATCCGGCGGCGGTAGGTAAGGGTAGCCTTTGCTTTGTGGTTCTGCTTCGCTCGGATGCTAAGTGGCCTCTGGAACATCCCTAACTAGGCCTCTTCTTTCAACTGTAACCGGTCCAAGAGCCTGGGAACATTTGGGGGGCATGTGCGGGCCCTCTGAGGACAGAGGTTCCTTTGTTAATGCTGTGCCTGTCTGTTTCTTCCATCCCTCAGAACACCAACTTGACTCCCCAGGAGCATGAAAACATCATTGTGGTGAGTCTACCTTCTACCACCACCCCCTGCCTCCAGTCCCCCCGTTAATTCTGGAGGCGCCAGTGTGATCTGGCTGGGGTCTGTCTCTTCCATCATGCCAAGCATGTCTCCCTCCTACCTCTGCCGGTCCCAGAGCCTCTTGGGGGGAATTGTGGGTCTGTGAGGTTTACAGCAAACGGTCCATAACCACTGAGGGACCCTGCCCCATCTGCCATGGGGGCCGGAAGGCAGAGCCACTGAGACACAGTAACATATTCAGAGACAGAGCTGGCTTCACTGAGAGGTAGCCGGCCAGGGCAGGCACTCCCTTGCCCCAGGCCGAGTCTCCCACTAATGGAACCCAGGCTCCGGTCTCTGCTTTCTCAAGAGAGCTGGCATTGTCTGGGGCCTGATCATGGTGTAAGCAGATGTGAGTGTAAAAGGACCGGTTTTCAGCCAGGAAAGGTCACTCTAGGTAGGGACACGACAACCAGGAAAATGGGCCCAAGCCCTGTGCTCTGTCCTCGAATCCCCAAGGAGCCCGTCACCTACCACAGGCAGCCCAGTATGGCCAGACTAGAGGCTCAGAGTGCACTGATGCACTTCCCTGCCAGAAGAGCTTACCATAGGCAGTGGTGTCCTGGGTTTTGTAGGATCAATAGGAGTTACCAGGCGATGACATGGGGATAAATGTACTTCAGAGAGAGGAGGGCACCTGCAGTGCAAAGGGACAAAGAGTGGGTGCTGGGCATGGACTCAAGGGGCAGGGTGTACAGAGGGCCAGGACTCTCACACAGTGGTCTGGAGCCAGATGTACTCCTGCACATAGCTCAAGGACTGAGTCCACCACCCTGTCCCTCAGCTTCTCCTGGGCTGAATCGGGGGCTGGGCCTTGGTAACCCAGCTTAGTGAATGGCCCCTTACCCCTGCTGACTCTGATAGGCACAGAAGCTGGGGAGCCATGGGCAGGGGCTGCACAGCACCCGTATCGAATTCTGACCTTCAGCAGGCTCTCCAGTGGTATTGGCTGAAACTGTTGGGGAAACCCCGTTGCTGTCCAGTTGATGCCAACACACAGCAGCCCTCTAAGTCAGCAGCGCTGGCTGGCCCATCAGAGTTTGAGGAACCCAACCATCGCCCACTACACCCTGGGCCACCTTTCCCTGGTGGGCAGGAGACTACAGGGACTCATCCCAGCACCCTACTTACCCCCAGGACCCCACCCCCGTGCAGGACTCACCCCAGTTCGATCCGGGTGGTGGTCCCCAGGTACAGGTGTCTTTCACTGTCTGCTCTGCTGGTGGAGTTCAGGTAACCTGGCTGCTAAAAGGAGGACAGGGTCTGCACTTTGCAGAGCTCAGCCTTGGGCCACTTTGCACTGTTCCTGGCACATGGCACATACCAGGCCGGGCACGTGATACACGTTGTGCCCTTGGTACATGGCATGGCGGTGCTGGGCATGGTGCCCAGCAGATCTGCCATTCCATTGGAGTTCCATTGTGCAGAGAGGAGGCCAGCCCGCATGCTGTAGGTCCCCACCTTAAGTGAGGAGGAGCAGGTGAGCGTGCGCACGCGCGCACACACACACACACACACATACACACACAGCCCAGCCAGATCCTGCATCCTGCAGCCAGGTCATTATCTTGTCCGTGTGGCCCTCTTGGCCCATATCCAGGCTGGGCATCAGCAGTGGGAGGGCAGCCTTACTCTTCAAGGGAACCAGCACCCCACTGGCAAGTTAAGAGGCCGTGGCTCCTACCCAGAGGGTAGCTGTGGCGGCTGTGGCATCAGCCGGCCCCACCCAGGCCCCTGCTGACCGTGGCTTGTTCTGCTGTCTTCCAGGCCATCGCCCCTTTGCTGGAGAACAACCACCCACCACCGGATCTCTGTGAATTCTTCTGCAAGGTACTCAGGTCTGCGGGGCCAGGCAGGACCGGGCATCAGGCCTGGGGGACCCGAGGCCCGACCCGTTCTTGGGAGGAATAGCCCCAGCCCACTTGAAGGACAGTGCACTGGTGCTGGGTGCTGCCCTCAGGGTGGCACAGTGCAGGCCAGAGATGGGGAGGCAGACAGGGCCGCCCATGAACTCCCAGCTTCCATGAAATGATGTACAGCATGCGCCCTACACAGAAGGCAGTGCATGCTGGATGTGGTACTAGCTGAGCACAGAACATACCTGACACTGAGATGGCACACGCCAGGCATGGTAATGATACAGGGCAGGTACCCGACACAGTACACACCACACAGTTGACATGGGGCACATTGGTCATGGTACATAGCATATGTCAGCTGTGTACATGGTGGCACACCCAGACATGCTGGGCACAGTGCTGGGCAAGGAGATAGTACATACCAGGCAGGGCAGGCAGCGCATGCTCTGCTCCTGGTACTTGCCCCATTTTAGGCACAAATCCGCAGCACACACAGGGAATTGTGCAGGGCACCCCGCCCACACGGCTTCAGAACCTGCTGCTCTTGGCACTCAGCACCTGCCAAGCAGGCTACACAGTAGATGCCCTGCCTCTGGTGCCTGGCACTCCCAGGAAAGGGTCATAGAACACGTTGGTGATTGTGCCCAGCACATCCCAGGCGGGATGCACAGCGTACCCGGGGAATGATGTGTACCAGGCGCAGTATACAGAACATGTGGGGCATGGTCTACGGCACCCATACATGTGGTAGACAGTACATGCCAAGCACGTACGTACGTACACCACCCCCTCAGGACACCCCTCGTGCCCGCAGTGTGAGGCTTTTTCTGTAACCTGGTGTCGTTGCACAGCAGCCAGCCGCGACCGGGGCCTCCTGTGAGTTTGTGCCCTGCGTCCCGGTCCCCCCTGCCACAGCCCAGCGGGCCCTGTGGGTGGGACAAGCGTGGGGGGGGGTTGTTAGCACAACCTCGGAGAAAGTGGAGGGTGACGGGCCTATTTCATGCAGCCCGGTTGCCCCGAGGCTTCCCGGCAGCCCAGTGTGAGCGTGCCGGCCGGTGGAGCCATCCTTGTAGCCTCCCCTTTGGCGTTTGACTGGAGGGGGGCGGGGCGGCCACCGGAGCAGCCTGCGTGCCACAACCCCACCCTACTGGGTCCACACTCCACCAGCTGTGAGGACACCCCAGGGCGACCTTTCCCACCAGGCCCCAGGCCGGTAGCCCCAGGGTCTCAGCAAAGTATATTTTGGTTGGAATTCCCAGGAGAACCCTGATTTTTATGTCCCAACCCCCTGTCCTCTTGCAGAGGGTGGAGACTCCGTCCCCGGAGGGGGGGGGGGGGCGTGTGTGTGTGTGTGTGTGTGTGTGTGTGTGAGAGAGACAGAGACAGAGAGAGAGAATGGAGGGGCTGCGGAGCAGCAGCACCACTTACAGGCCTTCAGTGCTTGTTTTTAACAAAAGCCCTGGGCCCATGAAATAAAGAACCTCTCAACTCTGTCAGCCCATCAGAGGAGCACCGCCCGGGGAAACGAAAAGTCCAGTCCCACAGCGACCCTCTCGGCCGGGCAGAAGGGTTCCACTGGGAATCTGAGGCTGGAACTCTGGGGACAGGGAGACAGCCTCAGCTTTGTTTCTCAGAGAGGCACCTGGGTTTGAACCTGGGACTTTTGCTGATGAGCAACCAAGTGCTTTAACCATTGTGCTCTAAGGGCTTCTCTAACCGTGGGAGAGTCACCAAGTTGCCCAGAGTCTGGTACCCGAGCCCTTACAAAGAGACATTTCTGGCAAATTTCTAAGTAAGCTCCAGCTTACAGCACCCCCTCGCAGGCCGGAGGAGAACTGGGCCCTCCCTGGTGTCTAAGGGCTGGGTTTGGGAAGTGGATCACCAGGCCTTTCTTGAGAGGCCCCCACGCCCTATTGTCTAGCATCTGAGCCTGCCTCCCACACCCTCAGTCCAAACCCCGTGTCCCGTTGCCCAGCTTTTGTGAGCGGCGCCTCCAATGGTCTTGTGCGTCTCCACCAGGCAATGGCTCTGGGTAAGGCCCCATGCCTCCTCATGGGACCCCAGAGTTTATGATCAAGACCACAGGCAAACCGGAGCCCCGCCGTGACGACCTCCCCCTCTCCCCCCAGCACTGCAGAGAGCGGCCCCGGTCCATGGTGGTCATTGAAGTCTTCACCCCCGTGGTCCAGAGAATCCTCAAGCATAACATGGTGAGTGGGTCCCTGGAGGGTGAAACCTTGCTGATGGCAGCAGTGACCCCGCCTGCCGTCCCGAGCACCGACGGGGAACCCAGCGCTAGCTGAGACTCCCGCTTCCTGCCCACTCTCTATTCCCAGAAAGATCTCGCTGACGTGGGGTGGGGTGGGGTACGTGCAGTGTCAGCCTGACTGTACATTTTCAAACTGCAAAGCAAAGGTCCTGGGGTTTCTCCTGCCTGCTGCCCACCTCTGCCCTCAGGACTGCACACGGCAGACCCGTACTGTGTTGTCACAGTGGATTGTGTGACAAGGGGCCCCCTGGGGGATAGCTGGGAGAAAGACAGGCTTTCTGCTCCTGTCACAGCGACCTTCGCAGACCCCTAGCCGAGCGCAGTCCGGCCTGTCCTAGAGGCTCACTGTGGGTCAGCATTGGCTCGACACCCCAGAGTTTGGGGACAGCTGCCTGCATAGTGACAAAGTCCGCATTCAGTCACACGGGCTGGCCCTGCATGCCGTGACTCCGCCCACACCACCACTGCCCAGCACAGCCAGCTTGGCCTTAACGGGGCCACCTACCTGGTGGCCTCCCGGTGCTGAGAGCAGCAGGCCCACACCCTGCACTGGTCCAGTCAGTGCGCAGGAAGTAGCACAGGAATGATATCTGACATGCCAGGGGGGAATGACCAGAAGGGGACATAAGCGGGAAGTGAGCACCAAACCAAAAGCCAAACTCGCTGCCTGGGAGCGCTGCCGCCTCTCATGGCCCCGTCAGACCTTGAATGCTGGTCTTTGCCCTTCACCCTTCAGCAGATCTTAAGCTCCATGCACACTGAGCAGATGGAACTCCTTCTCCTCGAGGCCAGAATAAAAGGCACAAGCCCGCGCAGCCCAAGGCAGAAGCTGAACTGCCCACAGGCCTCTCACAGAGGAGGCAAGAAGATGGGTCCCTAGTGGACCACAGGGTCACCTGCCCTGGCGCTGTCCAAGGGGAGTAGTTTGACTTCCACAGAGGGAATAAATACATCTCCACCCTAATGTCCGCAGGCTCTCAGACCCCTTGAAAGGAAATGGCCTTAGCCTACCACCCAGGTGGGACCGGCTGTGACGGTAGAATCCTGGGATTTGGGCTCAAGCTGGTGCACCCTCTGTATGGAAGGGTGAATGGGAAAGACCAGCATTCAAGGACACTGTTGGGAGGGGCCCTGGTGGCCCAAGGGCCACTCCTTGGGCTCTTACCGCCAGGCTCTAACACCCTGGAGGTGGAAGGGGGCCTCTGAGGGCTGCTGCCCCACCCTCATTTCCCAGCAGAGGGAGGGTCGGGCAACTCATCTCTGCTGCCCCCGACGGGGCTTGCCCAGTGTGGATGCTCATGCACGCGGGGGACCCTGGACCCTCTCGTCTTCCTCCACGGCACCACTGCCATCTGTGTTCAGGAATGGCCTATGCAAACTGTAAGGAGAGCACACCCACAGCCCTGACTGCAGGAGAAGCAGCCCAGGCAGGTCGGGGAGGCGCCCATTGGGCCCTGTAAGGTCTGTGAGAAGGGCCTCCACTCCCACTTCCCCTGGATGGGTTAGAGTTCCGCTCCGTTCCACAGAGGGGGCGGTCAGGGCAAAAGTGAATCTGGGGACCAGGTGCACCCCGGTTGCCTTGAGTTGGGAGCCCTGCACTGTGAATTAGGTAGAGGTTGAGAGCAGGTGGTCGCTTTCCGCCCAGTAGTTGCTGCAGGCTCGGAGTCACCCTGTCCTCTCTTCCCAGCCCTCGGCCGTGTCCCTGGGCCGGTGCTGCCCTTGTGATAGGAAATGGTTGCTAACTCAATGGTGATCAGTAAGGCCCTGCAGGGTCCCCCCAGCTGCTGTCTGGCCCTTTGATGATGTCCAGTTCTGTTAAACGTGGTCCTTGTCAGAGCAGCAGTGAGTAGGTCAGGGTGGTGGAGCCTGATGGTCATATGGCCCTTGGTCCATTGGACATACTATGTCCACGTGTCTGTAGATTGCCCTCGCTCTCTGCCCTGTGGGTGGGGAGAGACCACCAACTGTCGCTGAGCCACCTGCAGCCCGTGAGCCCTTAGGGCAGCGGTTCTCAACCTGTGGGTCTCGACCCCTGGGGGAGGACGAACAAGCCTTTTATCAGGGTTGCCCGATTCATAACTGAAGCAAACTGACGGTGATGAAGTGGTAACGAACCTAATTTGATGGTGGGCGGTAAGGGGTCACCACCACACGAGGAGCTGTGCAAAAGGCGGTTGAGGAGCGCTGCATTGAGACGTCCGCCGCCCCTCTCTCGGCAGGACTTCGGCAAGTGCCCACGACTGCGGCTCTTTACTCAGGAGTACATCCTTGCCTTGAACGAGCTCAACGCGGGGATGGAGGTGGTGAAGAAGTTCATCCAGAGGTGGGTCCCTTGGCCCGCCCTGTACCACTGAGGGGCCCCTGGAGGTCGTCTCTTCTCAGCTGTGGGACCCGGAGCCCATCACTGACCCCTTCCCTGGCCCCCCGGCCCCTCGGCGAGGTGGGGTCTCTTCAATGCGACGGGAGGTCAGTGGGCAGGCGCGTAAACCCAGATCTCGCAGCCCGTGTTCAACCCATGTCAACAGCCGCCTTCCCAAACTCGGCCCAGAGGGGCTGGCATTTGCGTCCTGGCGCCTGGGGGGTGGTTCGGCTCAGCTTTTCAGTTTTCCTTTCTTGGTCTGGGTCTCCCGATCTGTCAGGCAAGAGCCACAGTCCCCACCCCTCCAGTCGGTTAGAATCCCCCGAGCGGATCCGTGTCCAGTGTGACACTCCCGCCGTGCGAGGCACAGCGGGCACGGGACTCGAGCACTGTCAGTCCACGCTGTTCGAGGTGGTCCCCACAGTGCCCACTGCTGCACGGACTCTGCTGGAACTCTCTGAGCATGCCCAGCCCGGTCCCCTGGTGGCTCCTGGCAACCACTCTCGGACCTGACATGCCCTTTGGGGCGCAGCTTCTGTCGATGAACTATGAGGCCACACCTGCCCCCTCATACAGCCTGGGAGCAGGGCAATCAGCCCACGTTACAGCCAGAGGCACGAGAAATAGTGACTGGAGGCCATTGGGGGCCTGGCGACCGTGCCTGGTCCCTCAGCTCAGCAGGGTGCCTGTGATGAACTTGTGTCCCAGGCAAGGCCCCCCCGTGAGAGTCAAGGGTTGCCCTGAGCCGCTGCTCTGGGTCAGCAGGGGTGTGGGGCCTCAGAGCTCTTCCCGTGCCCTGTGTGGCCCGCTTAGCCTCACTCTCCGAGGAGGGCCGGGGACGGTCCCCTCTCCATGGCTAAGGAGACTCGGGCCAGGGAGGAGTCCAAGGCCCAGGGCGGCCTAGCTGGGCACTGGCCCCTCGCCCCACCATCTTACCGCCCACTCTCTTGCAGCATGCACGGCCCCACGGGGCACTGCCCCCACCCCCGGGTCCTGCCCAACCTGGTCGCCGTGTGCCTGGCTGCCATTTACTCCTGCTACGAAGAGTTCATCAACAGGTCAGTCACTGTGGCCAGTAGTGCCCCGTGAGACACCCCAGGGGCCGAGCACATGTGCACACATGTGCACATCGGGATGGTGGCACCTGTGTCAGCGTCCCTCTGCTGTTGTGTCTGAAAGCCTGTAGTGTTGGCCCGTGTGCATGTGTGTGTGTGTGTGTGTGTGTGTGTATTTTTGCACGTGTGTGTGCGCCAGGTCCTGTGCAGGTGCCAGGGAAAAGGCGAGACCACTGATTCCCTGCCTCCCTCGGAGCTTGGGCCCCACTGGAGGACACTAGTGGTCCTGGGAGCGGCTAGGCTTGTGTGAGACATGCAGGGACATCAAGGGCACAGATGGACGCAGAGCCGCCAAAGCAGCCTGAGCCTGGGGTTTGGCTGCAGGACAGCTGACCAGGTGCATGCATGTGCACAGATGTCCACTGTGGACCCAGGCCCGGGACATCCTCTGCAGCTCGAGGCGCCCACAGTGCCCTCCAGAGTCCTTGGAGGGGGTCTGATGGGCCGGATGACTCTGTCCACTGCTGTCACCTGTCCCATGGGACAGGCGATCCACCGCAGGTTCTCAGGGGCCTCCCTCTGCACACTGCTGGCCCCGGTCCCTGGTGTCAGATGCCAGCCCTGAGGCTCCTGGGAGCGGGCTGAGCACAGAGCCTCTGACTCACCTGGGCCTCCCTGCAACCGCTCCGTGGACACTGGAGCCGAGACTGGGGCGGAAATGGGGCGGGGCAGGAAGTGGCTCCTCTCGGGGTTCCCCCTGTGTCTTGAAGGCCCCACACAGCCATCCGAGCAGGGTTTCCTTCCCTGGGGGCAGAAGCTCTCAGCCCCCACCCAGAGAGTATCTTGGGGCGAGGCAAGAGTGGGGAGGAATCCGCAGGAAGGGCCGCACATCCTGGAGAGCCGAGCTGAGACCGCAGAACCGGCGAGACAGCCCGCTCTGCGCCTGTTCTGTGGCAGAGAGGCAACAGCTGAGCAGCTGCTGCTAACATGCCATGTGACAAGGGCAGTGGGGAGGGGAGCCAGAGGCACAGGGAGACCCTGGCACACTGATGGGGTGTGTGAGGGGGCGAGCCCTCTAGTGCAAGTGGCCTGGGCTGGGCCACTGACCTCAGGGCTGGCCATCGGGCTCAGCTAGCAGTCCTCGGAGAAAGGCTTCCATTCCAGTATAGCCCAGGAAGCTCCGTGCAGCAGTTCTGCTGCAGAGACAGGCGCCCTGCGAGCTGCATCCTCGGGAATGCCCCTGCTGGGGACGGGTTCAGAAAAGAGCTCCGGCGGAGAGCCTCCTAGTGGTCATGGCTGTGGTTGTCATTGTCCTCATCAGGGTTACTGCCGCTCACAGGGGCCCTGTGTGACCCACTCGAGCTGCCCGGCCTGGTCCCCAAGGCTCTCGTGGTGGTGCATGGTTACGTGTTGGTCGACGCTTAGAAACCACCAGAAGCTCTGCGGGAGGAAGACAGCCCTCCCCCTGCCACCAGTTACCAGCTCAGAGGGCCGCAGGGGGGCTCTGAGTCAGCATGGACTTGCTGGCGTGGAGTCTACAGAAGCAGACGGCCGCCGCTCTCCCACAGGGGGCTGGTGGGCTCTAAGCACCGAGCGTCCAGTGCGCAGCCAGACTCTCAGTCCCCCTGCTCCCCCAGGACTCCTTCTAAGTGCACCTCTCACTGCCACGGACTCTCAGCGGCCCTTCCCCATCACCAGAACTACCCCTGGGGGTGCCCCGGCTGTAAATCTTGGCGGGAACAATCTCACACAGCTGCCCTTGCCCTGGGCAGGTCTGATGACACATGCCCTAGACGCCAGCTGTGCCCATCCACCGGCGGGCCAGAGAGTGCATAGTATGTCACTGCGGGCATTCTGGGTGGTCTCTTCTTCCTGTGAGGCTCCTTGGCATCCTGAGAGACACCCAGGAGGGGCAGCGTGTGTGTGTGTGTGTGTGTGTGTGATGTTGTGTGGGTGTGGGTCTGTCTGTGTCTGTCAGGGTGTCAACCCAGGGGTGTGTGCCAAGGGGGTGGGGGGAGCACTGGGGAGTAAGTACCTGCTATGAGTGGGGAGCACTCCTGAGGGAGGGGACGCTTTCCCAGGCCCACAGCTCACCTGGGTTACTGGCTCATGCCTGCCCACACCCCTGACCAGTCCCGTATGTGCCCCGTGGGAGCTGCCCCATGCTCTAGGTGGTACGGGATGTCCCCACGTGTCAGAGAAGAGACGGCTTGACCCAGGTTAGTGTGACTCCCAGGAACATCCCCTGTCAGAGCCAGATGGCCTTGAGAAGCTGCCCAGGAAGCCCAGCAAAGGCAGGCAAGGCTGTGCAGCTGGACGCTTCAGGGGTGGACCCGCCCTGAGCCGTCAAGGTGCTCCGGCCTCCTGCCCCTCCACCTCAGGCCACCCACAGCTCTTGGTCCACACAAGGCCACTGGGCCTCTCCCCCAGCAGAGTTTCAAATGTGCTTATTAAACACAGTTGGTGGGCTTGACTGAGCCAGGCTTTTGTATGTACTGGGCACTGGGCCTGCTGGGTCCCTGGACCCCACTGGCCCAGTGCCCAGCATCTTTAAAGCAGGGTGTCCACCTGGATGCACACCCGGCTCCATTGCAGACCCCAGCTGAGTCGTCCCAGCCTTCGGGGCGGGGCGGGGGGGGGGTTCCAGGGAAGACAGGTGTCAGACTAGAGTCGAGCAGCCCTTAGGAGCTCAAGGTAGGCAAGGAGAGGAAAGTGGCAATGAGAAGAAATCCAGGAGGACTTTCCAGAAGAGGAGGCCTGCTCGCGATCTCCTTCTCTGGAAAGCCAGTGTGACCAGAAACCTGCTGTCACGCACCAGCCCCTCTCCTTAAGAGCAAGGTCCGCCCCCTCCGGAGACAGCCAGAGGCTGGAGCATTTGGCTTCCGGGGTGGGGAGTGAGTGAGTGCATCTCTTGGTGAGGACAGGCGCACTTCGGTGAGTCCGATGGGCCCTGCGCGGGGAAGCCCAGCTTCATTCTGCAGCCTAGCAGTTCTTTCTCAGACTGCACAATCATGTCGTCACATCTCCCAGCACCCCTGCAAGGCACATGGCTGGCTGTGGGGCGGGGTGTGTGTGTGTGTGTGTGTGTGTGTGAGAGAGAGAGAGAGAGAGAGAGAGAGAGACAGACAGACAGACAGACGGACGGACGGATGGACGGAGCCTGGGATCTGAGCATGGGAGGGGCTTACAGAGTGGGCATCAGCCTGTGGTGACTGACGCGCCCTCTCCCGCCTCTGCCTGCAGCCGCGACAACTCCCCCAGCCTGAAGGAGATCCGGAACGGCTGCCAGCAGCCCTGCGACCGCAAGCCCACCTTACCTCTGCGCCTTCTGCACCCCAGCCCGGACCTGGTGTCTCAGGAAGCCGCGCTGTCCGAGGCGCGCCTCAAGTCAGTGGTGGTGGCCTCGAGCGAGATCCATGTGGAGGTGGAGCGGGCCAGCACTGCCACGCCGGCGCTGACGGCCAGCTCGGGCAACGACAGCGAGCCCAACCTCATCGACTGCCTCCTGGTCAGCCCCGCCTGCAGCACCATGAGCATCGAGCTGGGCCCCCAGGCTGACCGCACGCTCGGCTGCTACGTGGAGATCCTCAAGCTGCTGTGAGTGTCCCCATCGGGCCTCGGGCAGGGGGGTGGGGGGCGTGCAGGGCCTCCTGACTGGCCACTTGCCTGGTCGGAGGGACCACTGTGAACACACGGAGTGCGTGGACATGCAAGCAAACCCGGGGCGACGTGCGGTTGTTCCTGCTTGCTGCCTGCGGCACGTGGACTAACACCCACGTGCGAGTGTTGGCACACACCTGCCCCTGGCTGTCCCTGGCTGCCACCAGCATCCATGAGCAGGCAGAGGCTTGTGCAGGTGTGTGGCCTCCTTCGGAGCGTGTGACATCTGTGAGGGTTGTGCTCGCACACGAGCACGCACTAGGATGCTTGTGGTCCAAGGGGTGTCTGTGCTATCCACGCACGCTTACCAGCACTCTGTGTGTGGGACTGTGGCGCCTGTGTGCTGCGTGGCAGGTCTCGGTGGCAGCTGTGCGGTGGTGGTGTCTGTGTGTACATGCAGCACTGCAGAGGGCAGTGTTTGTGTCCAGTGTGTGTGCCCGTGGCAGCGGGGAAGTGTCTTCTGCAGAGGAGGGCATTTGTTTGGAGAGCAGCCCATTCTGAATTTCCCAGGTTTTGCCTGAACCCCCTCTGGCCCTTTGGTCCTGGACAGGCTTTGTGCTGGCGTGGGCAGGCGGGCTCCTGGCCAGTGGGAGACCCCCTCATTCATTCTGGGAGGGGCTGTGTCTGAGCTGGGGCTTGGCTCCAGGGACCTGACTGTAGCGCAGGGACCCCTGAGGGTCTTTCCTGGGGACCCTGGCCGAGGGAGTCTGGGAGGAGCTCCTAGTGGGTGTACATTTCCAGAAGTTTCAACTGGGGGGGGAGGGCTCAGGCCCCCCAATGGGCCTGTTGCTTCCTCCTGGATCTTTCCTTTCTCCAATGAGCCATCACTGGCTCATTCCCAGTGTCCCAGCAGCCCTAAGCACAGCAGATCTGCAGGCCAAGTCCTGGGTTCACGTCCCAATGGTGCCTCCTCTCAGTGACCGGGAGCCGTGTGCGTGTGTGCTATCTGAGCTGCAGGCCCAGCTGGGTAGAGGGTGACCTGAGCACCTGTCTCTTCCAGGGTTGGCCAGTCTCACGGCCCCGGGGAATGACGTGGCTGTGAGCACGGCCCTGTCACCTCTGTTTTGAGTCCCTGGGTGGTACAGACAGTTAGTTACTTGCCGGACGATGACAAGCTGAAACGTTGGCAGTTTGGGCCCTCGGAAGAAAGGCCTGGCATTCCATTTCCCGGCAAGCATGGCCTTGAGACCCCAACCCAGGCTCTTCCTGTATCAGAATCCAAGGTGGCTGGTTTGTTCTCACCTCCAGGTGCTGCCCAGAGGGGACTTCTGGCAGCTGAGTGGCAGCAGGGGCGGGGACACTGTCATAGGCAGGGGGCAGGCTTCTTCTGCTAGCCTCAGGGCACTGGAGCTCAAGAGGAGGAAGGCGCTGTGTGAGGGGTCTTCAGGGGGAAATGTGGGTGCAGTTGCTAGTGGTGGGGGGCTTGTCAGTGGTATGGGGCCGCTTGCGACCTCTGGTGAGCCTCACTGTGTGAAGGAGAGCCCCATGTGGGGCCCTGAGGGTAGGTCCCAGCTGCTGCCCCTTTGGCCCCACTCAGGATCTAGGTGGATCTGGGGAGGCGTCCTTGGAGTCCGGCAGGAAGATCCAGGCTGGGCATTGTCCACTGTGCACAGGAAATCGAGTCCCGCCAGGGAGACCACACCCTCCTCACACCTTATCCAGAGGCCCCAGCACCCCTGAGAAGGGACATCAGGAGCCCAAGGTGGGGCCTGGATGTGTCAGGGTGTGCAGAGCCGTATTCCATGAGGAGCAGCCTGACCAGGGAGTGGGAGGACCAGGAAGCTCGGCTTGGTGTGATAGCAGACTGATACCAGGCGTACTCTGTGCAGCCTTCTCTGACCTTCCTGTGGGGTCAGGAAAGCCCCCCGGGTGGTGGGGGCGGGGCTGCGTGCTTGCAGCAGGTTGGAAACGCTGAGCCGTAAACTCAGTGCAATCAGAGGTCCATGTGCAGCACCCCTGCCCCAGTCGGGCTAGCAGGTGGGAGGTGTCCAGCACTTGGACTGGAGGCGCAGGATCTGGGAGCATCGTGGTGGGTGACCAGTCAGCGATTCGAAACCACCAGCCTCTCCTCGGGAGAATGATGAAGAGAAAAGCCCACAGGGCAGTTCTACCCTGGCCTAGAGGGTCTCTGTGACCTCGTTTTGACTTGGTGGCCGTGAGTAGAGTGGAGTACTGACCACTGATCATGCAGTTGGGGCAGAGGTCATCGGGGCAGCCTTTGAAGGCTGCCACTCCCTGGCACTGCCCATTGGGATCCCAAGGAGAACCGAGCACAGCTGAGCCTCAGTCTGCCCCCCCTGTAACACGAGGGTCCCTCTAATCCTTGTCTCACAGGGGGGTGGTCTCTGGCGTGACCCAGGAGACCCACAGCGGGCAGACCTGGCATCCCATGTGGAGAACCACTGAACCACCCTGCCTGGGAGCCACCTCCGGGAGGGTCCATGAGTGGGTCATGTGCGGGGAGCAGCAGCTGTTGCTGGGAACATGGCTCGTACTCTTGCTGCTGCTGGACCGTGTTCCCCCCACGCCTCAGTTTTCCCTCCCATTCCTCGGTCTTCCCTGCTTTACCTAAGCTGTGTGTCCAGCCCTCCACAGAGTTCCTTGCCTGTGGAAGTGGCTGGTCGAGCCACTGCTGTCATTACTGCTGTCTGAATCCACGGCAAGGAGCAGCTGATCCAGAAGCCAGGGCGGCTTCCAGGCACCAGGAGGGCGGGCTGGCCGCCGCAGTTGGTCCCTGGCCTGTGTGCGGGTGACGTGTGAGAGTCCACCTGCCTCCCGGGACTGTCCAGGCAGCGAACCTGCAGGCCCGTATCTGCAAAGGGCTGGTGGGAGGGAAGGCTGGCCGTGGGGCTCAGTCGGGGAAGGTGGGCTTGGATCGCCAGCCTCTCCGCTGCCAGACGAGCACAGGCGGGCCTTCCTGGCCCCTGTCCAGCATGGCTCACCCATGTCATCCCTCTCAGCTCTGCTCAGGCCCTGGCCTAACCCTGGGGCATTCAGGGTCCTGTGTGAGCGCCAACCTAGGGCCCATGCGGGGGAGGGTGTGCACCCCAGCCCTGGCCTCAGCCCAGCAGAGAGCAGGCCCTCAGGACGGGTCTGTCTGGGGCCTGTCTCAGCGACTCCAGAACCATTACCTCTGGGCCTGACACATGTGCGACACAGCTCGGGTGCTGGGGTCGAAGCCAGTGGCCGCCCTCCGTGCGGTGCTCTGTAAAGCACTCCTTGTCCCCTCTCCTCCCAGGTCGGACTACGATGACTGGAGACCATCTTTGGCCAGCTTGCTTCAACCCATTCCATTCCCCAAAGAGTAAGTCCATGCTGCCTCCACGGCTCCGGCCTGTACCAGAACTGCCTATCTCACCCACAGCGGATGGGGGGTCTTGGCCAGCCACATCCTCCAGGGAAAGGGTTGGGGGGGCATGAGGTGGCCTGCACTGCCTCCCGGGGTCCTTTTGAGCACGCACTGAGGCGAGGATCCAGAGCGAGCTCCCGGGGTACAGCCTTGGTCTGCTTCAGTGCCGTGTCCCCCCTCCCCACAGCCCCCCACAGCTGAACCCCCTAGGAAGGTGGGCCACAGGCGAGGACCCCCACAGGGTGGGAACTGGGCCCTGGAAACCAGGCCAAGTGTGCCTCTGCCCCTGTTTTGACCGATGGAGGTGCGGGCCTGTGGGAGCCCATTAACAAGCCCGTGTTTGTGCCGTGAGGTCCTCCTGGGGGCACATTACCCGCAGTAATGGCCCCATTTGCTGGCCTGCCTGGTCCCAGGGGCCCCCCAGAACCCAAAACTGGAGAAATCCGGCCGCGGAGACGGAGGGTGTCTCTGAGGAGCGGTGGCATCACCGGCCCGGGGCTAGGCCCGCAGGTCTTGGCTGGGCCTGCCGTGATGCAACTCACAGAGGCCGGGCCCGCGGGGCTGCTTGACGTGCCCGCCATTAGCGGGCCGCAGCTTAATTGAGGAGCAATTAGCACACACACCTGGGCCCCCGGTGCCCGCGTGCGGCCCTCTGCCCAGGTTAGTGTTGCTCCCTGTACACGTGGGCACCCCTGTGGACAGGATTGTGCCCTACAGGGGGCTTCCCACTCCCTCCCGCTTCCCCTCGGAGTCCCGGGTGTCGGGGTTTGGTCTTGGAACACAGGGATGCGGGAGGAGCCCAACTAACCGCCTCCCTCTGCTTGTTTGCAGGGCCCTGGCACACGAGAAGTTCACCCAGTGAGTGCACCCCGACCCTCTTCCTGCCCACCCAGGCGTCTCCTGGGCTGCCCCAATGCCCATTCCCATCTTGGCCCTTGTCTGGGCTGCCCCTACTGCCCTGTCCCTTCTGACCCCCAAGTCTCCGTCATCATTCCCCACCGCCCCCCGCCGGGCAGGACCCCAGTCTTGATCCTTGTCTTCACTCTTCCTCTCAGGGAACTGAAGTACGTGATCCAGAGGTTTGCAGAAGACCCCCGGCAAGAGGTGAGCCCTCCTCTCCCCGGCAAAGGTGCAGCCCCCACCCTCCAGTGCCTCAGGAGATGAGGGGAGAGCTGTGCGGGCCTGCCTGTGGCATCAGCCTGTCACCATAAACTCAGCTGAGCAGAAGCACTCCTGGGTCTGTCTGTCGCTCTCACTTCCTGCTTTCTCCCTTCCGACGGAAGCCACCCTGTGTGTACTGGGCGGTGTCATTGCCCGCCCCCACCTAGGCCAACCCCTATACAATGAAACTGAACACTGCCTAAGTCCTGTGATTGGCTACACCCAGACCATAATGTTCCACGTGGTTTTCATGGGCTTGTTTCATACCTGGCTAGTTGCCAGGCTTTTCTTTCTACTCCGTCCGATTTGGGAAGTGTTCAACATCATAACCTCCAGTGCCCCAGTGAAGCCGGTTTCCCTGACAGTGCTTGCTGTGTTTGTCAGGGGGCTCTCCTCTTCCTCGTCCTCCTCACACCTCCATCGTACCTGAGGCAGGTGGGCTCCTCCACCCAGGGGGACGTCAGACCCACCCGGCTGCCCTGTCTGATTTACGTACGGGGGTGGAAGCGGGCTGAGAGGGAGGATGGGACACCTTCCCACGTTGAACACACGCTCTTGTCTCCCCTGCCCCTTTGCATTCTACACGTGGAATTGTCCCCAGACATACACTCTTGTACGCGCACACGGACACACATGCACATCTGCACCTACCTTCGGTCTCACTCACATCCCGTGCACGTCTACACACGTCTGCATGCACATACACATCTCACATGTAGCCTCACACACGTTCACACTCACACACAGATCTGCACGCACACGCACGTCCACAGACTTGGAGCTCTGGGAAGGCCTCAGCAGAGGGTGGAGCCCAACCTCCTCTCCCTGGCCGGGCCCATCCGGGAGCGGAGGGGGAATGGATGGAGGCCTCCAGTTTTGACACACAGTGTTTTCTCAAAACCTGCCCCCACGGATCACAGTGGGGGTTTCTCACCCAGAAAAACATAGCAGGTGAGCACCCACATCTGGGAGTGGCTGGGGGGCCGGAGCCGTTGTGGTGTGCGCCCTGCGTCCGGGTTGTTGAGGCACACTGACCACCACCCCTCTGTCTGGCAGGTACACTCGTGCCTGCTGAGCGTGCGGGCGGGCAAAGATGGCTGGTTCCAGCTCTACAGCCCCGGGGGTGTGGCCTGCGATGACGACGGCGAGCTCTTTGCCAGCATGGTGGGTGCCGTGGGGGCCAGGGCGCTGGGAACTTCTGGGCAGAGCTGCCCCTGCTAGAGACAACGTCCGAAGCGCCCCCTCCCCCCCATCACACTTCAGCGGGAAGGGCTCCGTGGGGGTCCTCGCCCACACTTTGGCCACAGCTCTGGACTGTGGTGCCCGTTTTACAGACGAGATGAGGGAGCCCGGAGGGAGGGCCCCACAAGCTGACTTGACTGCTTAGCGTTCCCCGTGCTCAGTGACCCTTATGTAGGGCATGAGGTCAGGGCCACCACCCCTCACGGGAGGGAACTGCAGCCACAGAACCAGGGCCCCTGGTCACACTGCTTTCTGGAACTTTCTGCTAGCTGGCTACTCTGTTGATGGACTCTTTCCAGGACACCCTTCCTTGTTAGGGACCTCGTGCTACCGTAACGGGCACGGCCTGGCTCAGGGACCACCTGGCGTCTGGAGCCCCCCCAGCTCCCGGCAACTGAGTGCCATCAGAGAGCAGGGACAGCGCAGTGATAGGGCTGGCCTAGGGCCGCCCTCCCCGCCTGGCCAACCGCTGCCTGCCGCACCAGCAGGCTTACAGGGCTCTCGAGGGTGCCCCCGTGGGTGCTGAGCCAGCATCAGCCACGTGGGGGAGGGGCAGTGAGGGGACTTGGGCTGCCCGTCCCGGGGGACGGGGCACGGAGCTCTGGTTGCAGTCAGACTTGTGGGGCCCAGGGCATCACTCAAGAGCCTTTCTGGAGAGGGGCTTATTTTTAGGCCTTTCCTTCACGCACGCCTTCTCCCCGCTTGCTCGCTGCCTGCTGCATCCCTGGCCCTTTCTCTCGCACGTTCGCCTTGACGTCACAGCCCTCACCATGGCAACGCCTGGTGCCACCCCACCCCCCACCCCCAGTGCAGGACTCGATGTGAGAGCCAGCTCATTTGTGTGCCCGCTCTGCCGACCGCGGAGCAGGAAAAGTGTGGATGGAGATGCACTGTTTCCATGGAGACGCCCGGCACCAGAGCGTGTCGTATCTCCTCCCCTCCTCACACACACACACACACACACACACACACACACACACACACACACGGCTGCTGTTGGCCACTGTGGAAGGGCACTTGCCAGTGTGATGTTGGGAGCAGGGCGTGCCCCCAACGCTGTGGGCTAAGAGACCCCTGGCCTTGGGTGCCTGTATCCAGACGCACCGGGGAGCAACCCCCTCTGTAGGGTTATCTCAAAGCTCATCTGAGATCTGTGACTTGCCCCCCGCCCCCCCCCCCCAGATGCCCTTCAGAGCCCAGTGAGGACTTGGGGAGGGGATATGAGACTCCCTCTGTGGCCACTGTGACCAAGGCCTTCCACTATCCTTCACCTGGGCTTCTCTCCGCCCCCCCTGCAGGTGCACATCCTCATGGGCTCGTGTTACAAGACCAAAAAGTTCCTGCTCTCCCTGGCGGAAAACAAGCTGGGCCCCTGCATGCTCCTGGCGCTGAGAGGGAACCAGACCATGGTAGAGGTAAGAAGTCCCTGCCTCTGCCTCCCCGTAACCCCTGCCAGGGGCTCAGCAGCCAGCAGCAGAGAGACGGGGCCTCCGGCAACCCGTGTCCCTGCCAGTGTGAGGGTGAGCCCTTTAGCAGACGGAAGCGGAAGCGGGGGGTGCTGCCCAGTGTCCCGCAGAGAGGGGAGTGTTCTCAGGCTGGGATGGTGGGTCCCCAGCCGGCCCCTGACGCGCGTCTCCCCGCCCCCTCCCCCCCAGATCCTGTGCCTGATGCTGGAGTACAACATCATCGACAACAACGACACCCAGCTGCAGATCATCTCCACGCTGGAGAGCACGGACGCCGGCAAGCGCATGTACGAGCAGCTGTGCGACCGGCAGCGCGAGCTGAAGGAGCTGGTGAGCGGGCGGGCACCCCTCCCCCACCCCTCCTCCTCCCAGTGCTTGCATGTCTGGGCTGCCAGGGTCCTGAACCCTCCCCGTCTCCGTCTCCGTACGCCCGCCCGACTTCCGAGTGCCCGCTCCAAAGCCACGTGCACGAACACTTGTGCGCACACGCCAAACGTGCTCAGGGTGGGGCCTCCCCGAGTGCTGGGGGCACAGGGTCAGAGCAGCCAAGACAGCACCCCCGCTGGCCCGCGGAGGACAGCCGAGGTGGTCTGCCCCTGTGAAGACAGGCTTGCAGCCTCAGAGCCCCACGGCGCAGGTCTTCCTTTCAAGCTCACCGCCAGTCAACTCAAGGGCAGTGGGCGTGGCCCTGGGCTTTGGTTCTGCTGGGGCGGCCCTCTCCCAGTGGCTCATGGATTAGGAGCGTAGGGACCCCAGCCCTCCGCCCCTCCCTGGGGTGTCTCTGAGGCGGGATTTCCCATCCCCTAGGATACCCCAGGGTGGTCTGACTTGAGGAGGCCTCAGCACTCGGGGTCACCTCTCTAGTGCCCTGGTCTCCGGGGCACTGAACACGGTGTGCTACCACCACCACCACCCCCCCCCCCCCCACAAAACTGGCCCAAGAGTGGCGTGGACGAGAGGGACCTTGGGAAAGGGCGGGTCGTGATGGCTGTGTTTCTCTTGCAGCAAAGGAAAGGTGGGCCCACCCGGCTGACACTGCCCTCCAAGTCCACAGTGAGTGGGGTTGGCTTTCTGGGGGTGGGTGTGCGGGGACCTCCCCAATGACAGGCTCTGGGGCTGCGATGCTGGGGGAGGTGATAGGACCTCATGGGAACAAAAGTTGGAGGTGCTGCGAGTATTCACAAGAGCCCCGTTCTCGCCCTCGAGGGCAGAAATAAATAAGGGAGGTGCCTCTTACCATCCCTGTCTCACATGGCCTTCGGGGACCTAAGTGTCTTCTACCCTGGCACCTCCCCACCCCCACCCGCACCCCATCAACGTCGCTCACGGCTTTCCCCCTCGGGGCCTGAGCAGGCTGCTCCAGCCCTGGCCGCCTTACCTCCTTCCTGCCAAAAAGCAGGCAGTGGAGGACACGCCCCCTTTCACAGAGCACCTGCATGCGCCACGCTGACCTCCAGGGGAGCCTGGGAGACTAGTCCTGATCTGGCGGCAGTGGGAAACCCGTTACCGACACAGAAAGGGGCTCAGCTCTCACCCTCCAGCGTGTCCCAGCCCCTGCCCCATCTGTCACAAGCCGGAGAGTTCCGGAGGTCTCGGGGTTCGCAGGCGGGAAACGGGCCAGGGAGACCGAGTGCCGAATGCCCCATGGTCCATCCTGTTGCCTCTGGCTCTCTGTCGGGGAGGCGTGGCTGCAGGGTGGGGCGGGAACACCCCTGGGCACCTCTGAGACGCCGGCCGGCCGTCTGTCTGTGCGCAGGACGCTGACTTGGCTCGTCTGCTGAGCTCTGGCTCCTTTGGAAACCTGGAGAACCTCAGTTTGGCCTTCACCAACGTCACCAGTGCCTGTGCTGAGCACCTCATCAAACTGCCTTCCCTCAAGCAGCTCAACCTGTGGTCCACTCAGGTGCGCGCCGGCCTCGTGCCGCCTTTCCCAGGGCAGGCCCAGGGCTTCCTCCCTCCCGCGGCTGGACCAGGCAGGTCCATTCCCCCGGAAGAGGCCAGAAGCACAATGCTGGCACAGAGGGGGGCGCTGGGCAGAGCGGGGCCCCAGGGTCTGTGTGGAGGTGTCCATGAGAGGCCCGAGCTCGGCCCTGCCTCCAGAGCCCTGAGCAGGCCCCATGGGCACCCAGGTCCAGCCCTGTGCTCGGCCTCAGCTCACACCCACCCCCACACCCACACCAAGAGACTCCCACAGCCTTGGGGATGCCAGCAAGGGAGGCCTGGCCGGGTGGTTACAGACCACCCCGAGACTTAGGCCCCGCCTCACGGGTTCTGTGCTCCCCAGTTTGGAGACGCCGGCCTGCGGCTCCTGTCGGAACACCTCACCATGCTCCAGGTGCTGAACCTGTGTGAGACCCCCGTCACCGACGCCGGCCTGCTGGCCCTCAGCTGTGAGTACCCACGGGCCTGGTGCCGACAGCCTGGGAACCGGGCAGCCCGACCGCTCCGCCCCCACTGAGGACCCCAGCCAGTGGAGCCCCTGGGAGCCAGCTCTGAGGCCCTTCTGCAGGCACCCCGCTCCCCTCCACCCCCCTGCGATATAGTAGAGGCCTGGGCGACCAACCCACTGGCTCACGTCCAGCGGGAGAAAGCCTATCTCGTGGGTCAGGCCGTCATCGGACCACTCTCCCCACTCAAACCGGCTGGCTCAGCTGAGGGGAGGGCTCCAGGAAGTGATCTGGCTGTTGCTAGAAGATTCTGGAAGGCCCGGGAATGGAGCAGGGAGAGCATGGCTGGGTCTGGGGCAGCAGGGAGGGCAAGGCTTGGGCCACTTCTCTGTAGTGCTCCTCGGAGTCTCACACTGGGGATGACCACGCAGGCTGGGAAGGAAGGACTGGGCCCCTTGGTGGGGCCGCTGTGTGGCAGTGACCCTCAGGTCCAGGCTGGGAAGGCAGCTGGGAGGGACCCCAGGAAAGGGAGAGAGGGGGCCCAGTGAGCAGGGGTCCAGTTCCAACCTGCCCTGTGGGTGCCCACCCTACAAGGGGACTTCTCAGCTGCCGGGGCCCCCACGCACCCACCCACAGCCTCCGGGCCTGGTCTGACAGTGGTGGGTGTGTCCTCCTGCAGCTATGAAGAGCCTGTGCAGTCTGAACATGAACAGCACCAAGCTCTCGGCTGACACCTACGAAGACCTGAAGGTGCGTGCCCCACCCCAGCCCCTCCCCAAAGTCTCCCCTCACAGGTGGATTTAGACCAGTGAGGGGGCAGCAGGTGATGGGAATGACCAGGGGACCTGTCACAGAGCCTGAGACCGGGAAATGAGGTGCCACGTGGTCAGCGTGGCCAGAGGGCGAGGGATTGAGCAGGCCCCGGCCACAGTGAATTGGCTGGGCCGGACTCTGTACCAGGTCTCAGGGAGCTTCTAGGCACTCAGCCATGAGACGTGTGGAGGCAGGTTGTGGCTGCCCTGTGGGAAGGAGAGGCTGAGGGGGCTGTGAGGCCCCTGGGTGGGGTCTGCCTTTGGGAGACGGGCCCACTGTGCACAGCTGGTCTGCGGAGGACGAAGGGGCCGGCCCACTTCCTGCCATGTCACCCTGAGCCTGTGCCCATGTCCCTGGAAGCAGGGCCGCACCACAGGCAAGGGGCACAGATGGTGTGGCCGGCAGCCTGGGACTCGTGGGCTGGCAGCGCTTCAAGGGGATCCCCCTGGAGCCCCTTCCAGCCTGGCGTAATATTCTGCCAGCGCCCCTGCCAGCCCTCGACCTGTCACCAGTCAGACAAGCCGTGAGCCGGGCCTGAGCAGGGCAGGGACTCCAGCCCAACCCTGGAGGAGATGCCCTGTCCTGGCACACATAGGCAGGCAGCCCTCGGGCTGGCTCTGGGGCCAGAGAAGCAGGAGCCCAACGCCACACTGCAGGGGGTAGGGCAGGAGGAGTTCAGACCCTGCCACCCAAGTGTGGTCCACAGACCACGCCGTGCACAACCCAGGGCCTCCCCGACCTCGTGAGCCCGGATGTGCCCCTGTTCTGCTGCAGGCTTCCGGTGCGCAGACCTGGCGGGGAGGGGTGAGGGGCAGAGCGGGGCTGGCTGGTGCGCTGTGAGCTGGAATCTACATGATGGCAGGGCGTGCAGGGCACCCACCGGTCACCTCTGTCACCCCGTGGCCACATGCTTTCTGGTTGGTCCTTTTGTTGAGTCCTGTGGGTAAGTGCCCTGTCTGCCCCCGCATAGTCTCTGCGTGGTCTCGGACAGGTGGCTTTGGGTAGAGCCTGCTTGGACGGGCGTGGAGGAGCCGCAGACAAGAGGAAGGCCCTTAGGCAGGCGTTGTGGTCTCAGGGCTGCCATAGGGGGCTCCAGGGGGGAACGCTGTCAGGATGGTGCGGGACTGCACCGCTCTGTCCCTGTAGTGCCCTGGTGGCCCAGGGGTCATGAGTTGGGCGGCCAGCCCCAAGGTCCACAGCTCAAACCCACCAGTCTCTGTTCAGGAGAAAGACGAGGCTTTCTGCTCCCGTAAAGAGTGACAGTCCTGGAAGCCCGCAGACTGGCTGTCAGTCAGAATTGACGCGATGGCGCTGAGTTTGGTGTGGTTGGTAGCTTAGCCGGGGTCAGGGTGCATCCCCCTCCGTTTGTGAGTTGCGTCTCTAAGAGCTCATGAAAGCCGCCCTGCTGGCATTGTGGCTGTGCATCGGCCTGCTACCCGCCAGGGCGGCAGTTTGAACCCCTGGGAGAAAGATGAGGCTGCCTGTTCCCGTAGCGGGGGGAGTCTAGGAAACCCACAGGGCTGTGCGTCCCGGCTCTGCTGTGCGTCCCCGCCACCGCTGTGCATTTCAGCTTTGAAGGCGCAGCGTCACGGTGCCCCTCCCTGCCCTGTGCCGGTCTTGTGGCTGAGCTGTGCCTGCTTGTTGAGCTGCAGTCTGCTGCAGGTTTTGGGAGGTCAGACTCTGCGTGGCCACAGCGACTCCCAAGCTTTCCCCAAAGCCTGCCTTCCAACAACGCCCTCCCCTTCAGCTTTCTCAGGAGGCTCCGTTGATCTGATTTTCAGTCTTTTGTGCACGCATTTGCTCTCACGCTTGTCATCTTATGCTTGCCTTCCACGAAAGGCCGGCGAGGGCCCGTAGTCTCCTCACAACAGACACCTGCCCCAGGGCTGGGCCCACGGAAACGCCAGGAGGCAGGCCCGTCGGCGGGGGGTGGGGGTGGGGGGGCTCACGCGGATGGTGGAAGCTGGGGGGCTGGGCCTCAGGCCCTGGCCTGTCCACTGCATAGCCAGGGATCCGAGCCCGTCCCACGTCGAGCACATGGGGGTGTCCCTGCCTGTCCACTCTCTGGGAGCTGCAGCAGGCAGGTGGAGACCAGGTGCAGGGGTGGGGGTGGCCCACCCTGACTCCGTGTGTCTCTACCCCACCCCTCCCCCCAGGCCAAGCTGCCCAACCTGAAGGAGGTGGACGTCCGCTACACCGAGGCCTGGTGAGGCGGCCGGCAGGAGGCGTCTGCGAGCGCCGCGAGACCACTGGACTCATAGCTATAGACAGCCGCCCCTGGGGTCCCACCCCAGCGTCCCGGCTGAGCCATAGCGGGGGGAGTCTTTCTGGGGGCGGGGGCGGAGGGAGGAGGGGGGGAGGGGGTTCCGGAAGCACGCCCAGCCCCCGCCTGAATCTTTTAGCTTCATCATTGGAAACCATGACCGGATCTCAAACGGACTTTGTAGCAACAAGAGGCGGCTCGGCGGGGTGGGGGAGGGCCGGGATAGGGGTGGGGGGGTGGGGGTGGGGGGAGACCCTTTGTGGATTTTCTTTGCCTTTGTGTTTAATGCCGTGTGGGAAAAGTTGCCACCTCCGGGGTCACGTTCCCTGCGATCCTGACCGACCTGTCCAGGGCCGCAGGAGACAGGAGACGCCCTCCCGCAGCTCTGGCTCCCGGCTCCGGGCGGGCGGGACCCGGAACCACACCCCGCCGCCGGACCGGACCAGACCGGACCCAGCAGCCCGGCCTGTCATTGCACCCGTCCTGCGTCCTCTCCATCGCTATGCAAAGTGATTTCTGTTGTACATAAGATTTAAATAATGCACCTATTTAAGAAACGTTGACAAATTGCGGGTCTGGGACCTGCCTCTTATTTATGACGTCTCCGGCCCCCACTCCACCCGGCCCCCGCCCCTCCTGAGCGTGTCATACTGTAAGAAACAGCCAGCTGTTGGGTTAGTAGTAGTCGTTTTGTTATTTTTTTTTAAAAGGAAGCAAACAGACAAAAAAAATGGGAAAATAATACCACCCTCCTTGGGAAATTAACTGCTTTTTCGTAATGGATTCTGTATGCTAATGCTCCCTCGTCAGGCTGTCCTTCCGTCTGTCTGTCCACCCCTGCTGTGAGTCTCTGACCTCCTCTTGGGCTGGGGCGGGGAAGGGGGGCGTAGAGTGGGGCCCCGAGCCATGGTGTGGCCCCCTCTCATGGGCGCGGGGTGGGTGGCGGGATGATAGCTAACCCGGCCTCCATGGTCGGTCCCCGTTCGTAGAAGAGCCGCCTCCACCCCCACCCGGTCCTGAAGCTCCCGTCTCCTGACCCTCGTGTCTGTTGTGTGGCCCCCCTCCCTCATGCATGCCCCCTCTTGCATGGTCTCTTGGGAGAAGAGAGAAACGCCCCCGGCCCCCAGCCTGACCAACCCCGCAGCCTGCTCCCAGATGTGACCACCGCTACATAGCCGCTCCCGCTGTCGACAAACCAATCTGTCTGTTTTATAAACTGTCGGCTTTTCTTACCGAGCCCGCCCTGTATAGAACAACCCCTTCACGATCGATCTGGGGTCCCCTGCCCCAAGACCCCTTTTCTGTTGATTTAGCACAAACCACCCTACCCCTAACCCATAGCCCACGTCATTGTTTTATATCTATTTAATCCGATTCGATGGAAGCCAGGCTTCGGTTGTTTGTTTTATACTTTGCTAGATAGACTTTATTACCCCGCCCGCCTCCCCCAGCCCCACACTAGACCCTCATTTTTTTATATAAAAAGGAAAAAAAAAAAAAAAAAAACACCACCACTGGGTTTCCGTCCTCAGTTCCTCTTCCCGCGCTAGGTTTTATTTCGTGAGCGCGTGCGCAGGAGGGAGTGTCTTTCCCTCTCTGTTCTTCCTGTTGTTGTTTACTGTTGTTTGGTTTGGGACGCCCGCCCCTCCCTCCTCCGGCCCCCCACCCCCCATTCCCGTACTCCACAGCAGTCTGGTGCAGGAAGACGCCGAAGCAAAAACAACAAAACACAAAAAAACAGAAGACGACGAAGAAGAAAACAAGACTTGCCACCTTCCCCTTCGCACTGTTGCTTCTCTCCTGATGGTTAATACTACTGTCATGTAGCTGTGTACAAAGAGATGTGAAATACTTCCAGGCAAAAATAAACTGTAAGTGACTCACTGATGGCTGGCCTTTCCGTGGAGGGTGGGGTGGGGCCGGGGGCGGGGCAGGCCCTTCTTTCCTTTATGGAGATGGGAGGTCCATGGAAGGTCCGGGGTTAGGATGGGCAGCCCCTCTCAGGTGTAGCCCCATTGCTGCCGCTCTGTGACCCCCATCAGACTGCCCAGCTTGGTACAAATGTGTGCTCCACCCCCCAGGAGGCCCCAGCCCCGGGCGCCCACTGCCCCGCTTACGGGTGTCCGCTGCCCTCCGCCCTCTGGGGCCAGGTGACGGCTCCGCACTTCAGTTTTGGTTTTCTTTGGACAAACGAGTGTGTCCTCTCCCCGGCTCCATGTCCAGATTCGCAGGGGGAGGTGGTGGTGGTGGTGTCAGCTTGAGGGGGAGACTGGCTGTTAGCTCTGGTAGTGCAGCTCTGCGCCCTGGTCCCTGGGGGTCTCTCCATGGGCACATCCTCTTTTCTCTCCTCACCCTGTCTGCTCACTGGCTTGCCCAGCCTCCTGTGCATGGCCTTCCTCGGGGTGCGGACACTAGACATTCTGCAGAAGGTCATCCTCTGCTCTGGGCTTGCCCTCTCCAGCCCCATCTAGGAAGTGGAATAGCACCCCTGGCCTCCACGCCCACTAGATGCCAGAAAACGGGCCCTCTCCCTCACCCTAGTTCTAACCTCCAAAAACACTCAGCTGCCTCCTGGGGCCACTAGACAGGCCCCACTACAGCCTATGGTCCCTTCAAGGCCAGTGTTTTGGGACCTGGAGGAAGCCCTGGCCCGCGTGTTCTCAGGAACCTTATCCTCCTCTCTATATAGTTCCCTGTCTCAGCAGGCTCAGGGCACACACCCTCCTGTTAGACCTCTGTAGACCAGTCCAGGATTGGCCCCACAGAGGCCCATGAGAACCAGACTCAGCCACAGGCAACCCCTAGAAGGAGCTGGAAGAACTCACCAGCTTGCTGGGTGCCTGCTCAGAGGATAGTGGGAGCGGCAGCTGACAGTGGGTCACTGGTGGTGAGATGGTCCCTTCACCAAGTGTCAGTGTCTAGCTGCCCACCCACTGCCCCACATGCCCACCCTCCCTTCTCCGGGGGTCAAGCCCAAGAGGGCAGAGAGTCTGCTCAGACATGACCAAGGTGGTTCCCAAACATCTCCCTCTCAGCCAGAAAGTGACAACAACA
>PVJH01027470.1:0-28618 GCA_004026705.1 Nesogale talazaci | reverse complement strand
CCACCAGCAGCTCCTTGGGAGAAAGAATGGGCTTTCTACTCCCATAAGTAGTTACGGTCTCCCGAAGAGGGTGGCTCTGAGTCAACATTCCCTCAGGGGCACAGAGAGTTTTGGTGAGATGGGGTAGGTTGTCATAGAATCACTTTTCATACAAGAGGAAGCAGAACCAAAGAAGCATAGAGGTTCCAAGGCCATGGGGTCTGGAGAAGGTGGAGTCGGAACCCACTCCAAGTGTGTTCTTCAGGAGGAAAGAGGTGCTTCAGCTTGCCAGACTCCCTCACCCGTCGTCCTCTTATAGCCCATCCCTCACTGTTTCCAAGACCCCCACCCCCAAGTTCCTTTCCCCCAGGTGTTGCCTCACATCTTTATCTCTTCAGGAGTCATCGCTCCTCCATCACGTCCTTCATGAAACTCTACCCATCCCTGCAGCGGACAGGTCTTCCCTGTCCTACAGGGTCACTCTGAGTCAGCCCCAGCTCAATGGCGGTGCCTTGGGTTTGGTTCTGGTTTCCTTATTACTAGCCAGCGTGTTGCTGAGGACTGATGCGTGAATCTGAATGATCTTGGACCTTCTCACAGACCGAGCACATATCAATGTGCAGCAGATATTTCTTAAATGAAAGAAGGGAAGACAGAAGCACTGGCTGGTCTGGCCCACCAAGCCCCCTGTGGGTGATAAGCCTGCTCATGGCAGCCGATACACAGAGAGGGCCATACGGCTCGCCTGACCCCCAGACGCGATGTCCCACACTGACCCATAGCACTATGAGGGACAACACTGGAGGCACACTAAGGGAATTGTGCCCAATCTGACCCCCACCACAGAGGTGCAATGCTAAGGGCATATGACAGACACCAAGGGGCGCAAAGTAAGGAAATCTTTAGGGAATACCCAAACTAGGCATGGCACCAGAAAACACCAGAAAACACTCCTAAAGGTCAACAACCAGACCCGGAACTATTTATAGGCTTTTCCTTTTTTTTTTTTTGGTCCATGGTTTTTTGTTGTTGTTTTGTTTTGATCTTTCTTGTCTTTTGTGATTATTTCCTCTGCATGTCTATCTAGACAGGATAGGCAAAATAAACAATCGCAGGAAAAAACAACTGAACTGATGGTTCTGGGGTGACACAGAAGAAGGGGAGGCAGGGAAAAGGAAGTGGTGTTAACAAACCTAGGGACAAGGAAACAACGAGTGATCTAAAATCGATGTCAGGAGAGTGTAGGATATCTGGTAGGGCTTGAGCAAGGGCAATGTAACCGAGAGGAATTACTGAAACCCCAATGAAAGCCAAACATGATAGTGGGACAAGAGGAATGTAAAGAGAAATAGAGGAAATAAGTAGGAGGCAAAGGACATTTTATAGAGGCATAAATACATGCATATACATATGTAAATATATTTATAGATAATGATAGGGAAATAGCTCTATGCACATATATTTATTTGTTAAGTATTAAGGTAGCAGACAGACGCTGGACCTCTCCTCAAGTACTCCCTCAACACAGGAACACTCTGTTCCAATAACCTGGCATTCTGTGATGGTCACATTCCAGACATGATTGCTGAAGATAAAATGGGTACATAAGCAAATGTGGTGAAGAAAGCCGATGGTGTCTAGCTATCAAAAGATATAGTGGTTGGTGTTTTAAGGGGTTGAAGATAAACAAGTGGTCATCTAGCTGAGAAAGAACTGAGTCCACGTGGAAGAAGCACACCAGCCTGTGGATCATGAGGTGTCAATGGGATCAGGCATCGAAGACCCAGAACAAAAGATCATATCAATGTGAATGAGGAGGTAATGCAGAGTGGAGACCCTAACCCTCTTGTGGACAATTGGACATCCCCTACAGAAGGATCCCAAGGAAGAGAAGAGCCAGTGAGGTGTGCGGTACAGCACCAGTGAAACATACAACTTTCCTCTACTTCTTTAATGCCTCCCCCCACCCACCCCGCCCTCACCATGACCCCAATTCTACCTTACAAATCTGGCTAGACCAGAGCATGTACACGGGTACAGATCAGAGCTAGAAACACAGGGAATCCAGGACAAAGAAACCCCTCAGGACCAATAATGAGAGCAATGATACCAGGAGGGGAAGGGGAAGGTGGGGGTAGATAGGGGGAACCGATCGCAATGATCTACATATAATCCCCTCCCAGGGAGATGGACAACAGAAGAGTGCGTAAAGAGAGACATCAGTCAGTATAAGACAAAACAATAATAATAAGTTATAGATTACCAAGGGTTCTTGAGGGAGGGAAGGTGGGGAAGGGGGTCGAAAAATGAGGAGCTGATACCAAGGGTTCAAGCAGAAAGAAAATGCTTTGAAAATGATGGTGGCCACAAATGTAATGTACTAATGTGCTTGACACAATGGACGGATGTAGGGATTGTGATAAGAGCTGTAAGAGGCCCCAATTAAACGATGCTTAAAAAAGAGTGGCCTGGTCTGTGTAGTGTCAAATGTTTAACGCTGAGTTGCCCCCCACCCTAAGTGGCCGCCCTCATTCCCACGACTTAATTTATTCCCACAGCTTCGGAATCCTGAGAGCAAGAAGTCCACACAGGTTCCTTTACCTCTCTGTATTGCAAAGGCACCCAGCACGAGGTGCAGCCACCGCTCCTGTGAGCGACTGTCAAGTTGGTGCCCCAGGGCCTCATGATGGCCCCGTGGGCCACAGAAAAAAAACACTGACCACGCTTACTCCACCCCCGGGATCCATTACAAATCGGATCATTGTAATCCCTGGGGCTTTCCAAGTCGGCTGACAGGGCTACTTCCTAGTCCATCTCAGTCTGAAAGGTCCCCTAACACCCGCTCACCTCAGAGCAAAATGCAAGCCTCCACCGACAAGCAGGGACTGACTGCGTAGAGTGACACCTCTGAGACCCAATGGCTCTAAGCTCAAACGTGCCTCTTTAAACTATTTAACTCAAACAGCAGTTAAAAGAAAGTCCCAGTGAGTGCTCACAACTTTGCTCAATAGTTGAATGAAAATCTGGCTTGAAAAAAAAACTTGTATTGGCCAAGGGGGAGGTGGCAAGAGTGTGCCCATCTGCAGGCACCAAGGGGAGACCCTTCAGTCTAAGTGCCACTCTGGCGCAGACAACACAGAGTGCTCCTGCTAGTACATGAACACACTCCTCATTGTGCTTTGTTTTGCACTTTATTTGTGTAAAAAGATTGCAACTATGGCTCTAAAGAAAGTTCGTGATGGCAGCAGTAAAACTCAGAGGAAAATTAGGAGAGCCACACTAGTGGGGAAGAAAGAAATCATGGCGAGATTGCCATCAGGTCACACTGATTGTCAGATCTGGCAGTGGCTGGATACAATATGTCTAAGTCAACACTGCCAACATTTCTGAGAAATAAATACATCAATAAAAAAGTGTGATGAGAGCAGCGAATGTACTGAAAGGTGTGAAATTGTTAGCTACGAAACAAAAAAACGAGATAGTCTAGGACAGTGGTTCTCAATTTTCCTAGACAGTCTAAGACAGTGGTTCTCAATTTTCCTAATGTCATGACCCTTTAATACAGTCCCACATGTGGTGATGATGCCCCAACCATAAAATGATTTTCGCTGCTACTTCAGTAGTGTCATTTTGCTACTGTTAGGAATTTTGCGACCCCTGCGAAAGGGTTGTTTGACCCCCAGAGGGGTCTCCACCCACAGGTCCGGAGACAGCTGTGGCTTCTGCATTTTGCAAGGAGGAAAGGCTCACCTAAACCCTCACCTAGCAAGGGAGGCACCATCAGGACCTCAGCCAGGACTGTCTCCGCCCCTGGCTCAAGGGCGAGCCAAACATCTAGACGGAAATATCTTTGAAGGGGGCGGACGAAGGCTGAGGCACGTTCTGCAGATCGTCCAAGTTCAACATTGTTTGGGTGGGGGAATTAACAGACGAATGAATGAATGCATTCCCCGTCAGTGTCAACCGCCATGTTCTATGCCCAAACCATGCCGGAGGACGCCTGCTGGCCTGCGTTCTCGCCTTCCCTTGATTGCTCGGAAGACTCGGTGGACCCAGCACATAAATCGGATACGCAGAGAGGAGCGGAGCGGGGCGGGCAGGGGCAGAGGCCGCAGCGCAGCAGGCTGATGTCACCGGGCACTGGGGCGCGCGCACCGACCGCCTGGGCGTCTGCGCGCCTGGAGCGGAGCGCGGCGGGGGCGGCAGGAGGGAGGCCGCCCAAGAGAGGCAGCTGCGGAGCCATCTGCGCGCCAGGGAGGCGACGCCCACTCGAGTGTTTGTTGACAAACCGCGATCTGCGTGTGAGAGAAACACCGCTCGCTCCTGCCGGCGCGCGCAAGGGGGCCAGCCCCCCCGGAGAGATCGCAGCCGCAGCCAGGGTCCGGGTACCGAGAACGGCAGCCGGCGCCCCTAGAGACCATCCCTCCTCCATCACCTGTCTGAGCCCCCGCCCCTATGCCCTCACTCCCGGTCACTACAAACCCAACTCACTGTCCCGGAGTCGATTTTTGACCCCCAGTGACGCTAAGGGCAGGGCAGGGCCGGCCCTGTCGGTTTCCGAGACTACAGCTCTTCCTGGGAGTGGAAAGCTTCGTCGTCCTCCCGCGGGTCTACTATGGTGGATTCAAACAGCTGACCTTGCCGTCAGCAGCCCAACGCATAAGCACTAGACTCCCCAAAGAAAGGTCTAGCGCCTCATTCTGGTCCAGATTCCCTTTCTCACCAGTTGTGCGACTCAGTGTCTCCACCTGGTACCTGGACGGAGGTAACAGGGGAGTCTATCGTATAAGTCAGGGGAGTAAGCGACCGGGAAGCACTTACCAAACACTGGTCCTTGTGGCTTCTCGGGGTTGATAACAACAAATTACACAACTCACTGCCAGCCACCTGCTGCTGCGGACTCATACCTGCCAGGGCAGGTGAGAGGTGTCCCTGGCCATACAGATCAAAGCCCCACAAGCAACCACGAGTTTTATGTCTTTCTAAAATGTCTAAGTCCCATTCTGCATGTAAACCCATAATCTCACTCACAACAACTGCCAGATACTGGATTGAAATTCGTTTCAGTGACTAAGCGGATGGGCGGGGTGCTATTTTGGAAAAAAAAAAAAGACATCATTCTTATGTGTGTGTGCGTGTGTTTCTAGAGTTTCTGTCTTTACAGATAGTGCTGTCTGCAGCCACCGTGGCGGCCCTGTGGGTTAGACATCGGGTTGCTAATCACAAGGCAGTCAGTTCAAACCCACCTGTAGATCCATGGGAGAACGATGAGGCTATCTGTGCACGTAAAGATGACAGTCTCGCAGACCCAATAGGGTGACTAAGAGCTAGAGTCAGCTCGATGGTAGTGGCTCTGGATTTGAGATGCTTGGCAGTCGGCTTCTGAAAATTAGCCAGTGAAAACCACAGACAGCACCAAAGTCTGATCTCCTTGGGCACGGGGTCATCCAAGAGTTGGGGCTGAATGGAAGGCAGTGAAAAACCACAAAGCGCGTGGAGACAAAGTTCTACTCTCCAGGTCCGGGTCTCAGCGAGGACGGTCTGCCATCCTCCAGCTCAGGTCTCTCTGGTGTAGGGAGCTCAGCTCCAACAGTCTCCTCCATCCTCTACCTCTGCCACGCCCAGAACAGTGCCTCAAGTGGGAGTGCACAGGGCGCTGCCAAAAGATGGGGCAGGGGTAGGGGGGAAGAAGCTCTGCTCCAGGATTCTCTGGTGCCCTGGGTCCTGTTCTATATGGCTGGTTTTGGCCTAGTTCTGTTTCTGCTGGATACAAAGGATTGAAGAGGTTACAAAGCGACTACAAAGGTGGGCATACCCTTTCTGTCCTCATGCTAGGAGGTGGGGGTCAGCATAAATAGTCCGGACCACTCCTCGTTGACCACCTAAGTACTGAGTTGAGTGCTTCCCCTGATGAGTCATTCGGAGAAGACTCCTTGCATCATGCATGGGAGTCCTGATGTCACAGTGGTGACTGCACTTGACTGCTACCTGAACAGTCAGCATTCTGAGGGACCGAGATGTGGTAGGCTCCTGCCATGAAGATTACAGCCTTGGGAACCCTACACTGTACTGGACCCTGAAGTTACAGCAGAGGCTACATGTCAGGCATGGAGACCTAACCATACCAATGAAAATACACATGTCATTGCCCTACAATACCTCTCTTAACACTGACAAAGACCCTACTAAGGGCTCGGAGAAAATGCGTCTTTTCTCACAGGACACAAAAATAATGGCAGGAACAAGAACTTGCCCAAGATCTCCAACTGAGAAAACAGTGTGGACAGGGCAACGTGGGCATTCAGAAACAAGTCCACAGTCTGCCCTCTGACTGTAATGTCCCGGTGGCAGAGGTTGAGGACATCCAGCCCTGAAGTCATATACAGGCAGCAAAACCGTCACCACCATCTAAAACATCACACAGCTCACCAAAGAGAAGCTGTTCCAGCCATCCCAATGATGGTGGTGGTGGTGGTGAGGACATTAGCTATTTGACCAGTATGGTCTGTGTCTACAAAAGGCAGGTGGCAGGAAAAAGAAAAAAAAAATTTCCCCACCCCTGCCTTAAGCGTTAGGGGTGGAAAGGGCCCATCTTCTGATTCAGGCACAACTGGTGGGGTTCAGATCTTGTCCTAAAGCATGCTGGATGGTGACAGCACCCACCTGGGTCTTAGCCCTTGCAGAATAAGAGTCTGGTGACAAGGTGGTCACCAGTTGGGCTGTGAACTGCAAGGTCTGTAGTTGGAAGCCACCAGCGGCTCCGAGGGAGTGACAGGGCCCCATAAAGAGTGACAGTCTAGGAACTCCCCAGGGCAGGTCCACTGCCCTACAGGCTCACCAACTCAACGGCAGTTGGAATTCTGGAGAGCTCCAGCTTTCAAATTCTGAGCCCAACTGAATGTCAGAAACAAGCCTGCACGGGGGCTCCCTGGGCAGGTGAAAAGGAGCCTCCTCCTCCCGGCCGTCCTGCATGGAAGACGTCCCTCCCGGGGACGCCACTCTTGGCGTAGGGGCTTGAAGAAGGCCTGGGAGAAGGAATGCTCTTGCATGGTGTCCTGCAGCCTGCTTTTGGAGGGACTTAGATGGAGGCGGTGTGTACCAGTCAGGCCAGGACGCAGCCAGTATCAGATGCTGCTGCTTGTCCCTCCGAAGTGCAGGCAGGAGCCATCTTAGGGTGAGTCGAGGACAGCAGCGGGCTGATCCAGCCAGGAAAGAATGATCTGAAGCAGTGGAATTTCAGGGGACAGGCAGGCCAGGAAAATCAAAAGGTGAAGAGATCTAGGCTCAGGAGCAGACAGCCAGAAGCCCTAGTCTGCCCATGTGGCAGGGTGAAGGGAAGCAAAGCCGCACCATAGACATGGCACGTCTGGCCGTCTGGTAATGACCAGCGCTCCAGCTGGAGCCACAGGGCCCGGCAAAGCGCGAGTCTCCACGTAGGGGAGAGCACTCTACAGGGACCTGTGCGCCCCCAGATGTCTGGGGAGTCAAGGCCAGAGGGTGGGAGCTGTGCAGGCTTCTACGAAAGGCCCCAGGGAACCTGTGACGTGTGGTATGGGTCAGGAAAGATGCACGCAGCGGCATGGCCGTCTTAACTCCTCCTACGTGGGGCCCCGGGGCTGTGTGTGACTTCGTTGCAGATGGCTCTGAGCCCTGCAACCGCGGCGCTCGCTCCCCCTCACCCCTGCCCCATTGTGCTTGCTACTGGCCTTTGAATTGGGTCTAACTCCTAAGGACCTTTTATGGACAGTGTGTCATCCTCACAACAGTTGTGGTGCTCGAAAGTCCATTTTCTGGACCCTATATTATTTAGAGTGTCTTTCAGGTGGGCTGGGAGTGGGGGAGGCTTATTCCCAACCCTAAATCATGCTGCTTTCTGACGTGACCACAGGGTTTTCCTTGGGAGGTGTCAAGCCTTCCTAAGGACTTGAGCATGAAATGTGCAGATAAAGCTCCAGCTCCTGCCTGTGGGGTACGGAGACTTGTCATCAGCACCCACTCCCGCTTAACAACTGGTGCAGCCTGGGAGCCAAACAAAATGGGGGTTGATCAAAGGCTATATGGGTGAAGGTGAAAAGTCCTTCTAAAAAGGGCAAAGAATTCTACAGTGATTAAGATAACGGTCCTCCTTTGTGATTTGTTTTGAAAATGCGAGCTTTGTCTGTTTTATGGAACAAGCTTGTCATTTGTTTGTCTGAAACTGGCAGAGACAGCTAACAATGTGCCCCAAATGCTGCCTCTTCTCCTTGGAAATGTAGCCGAACTACATTTCCCAGTCTCCTTAACGATTAGGGAGACCCTATGACTGAGTTCTAACCAATGGAAAGTGAGGGGAAGTGACACCCTTCTGGGCCTGGCCAGTCCTGGTTAAAAGTGCAGAACTTCAATGCTTTAGCAGATCAGAGAGGGGAGATGGTTGCATTTTTGAATGACCCATTATCCACATTGTCTTCTTATGACAAGAAATAAAGTTAAATCTTCTTAAGTCACTGAGACTCACTTATTCTAACATCAGCTTACAATTACTCACCATGTGCCTAGCAACTGGTAAGCTAGGCTGGGGTGGAGTATGTCTCAGTCAGGTTCAGATACGAGTATGTCGGATGTGGGATTGGGGTTCAGAACACCCACAGACATGAGGAACCTCTCTATTTTGGCTCAGTGCACATTTGGGGAATAAACCCTTTCTATAGATGTAGACATTCAAAAGTCACTACTTTTGCTTCTCTAGAGAAGCCCTGTATTCCAATCTGCCATTACAACTCCAACTTGGCCACAATCTCTCTAATCCTTCTGTGTTAGTCCCCGGCTGTGGTAGCTGTATCATCTGTTGTCAATCTGAAGTTGAAGAGTGAAAGGGGGGAGTCTAACCTGTCAATCAGGTCACAGTTTGATGACCTTATTTGGTGACACTAAGGACATAAATAGCTAGCTGGGGGTGGGACATGAGACATTTCCACTGACAAAACACACGGAGAAACGCTAGTGCCCTGGAGCTGAAGGAGCCACATGGAGATTCCCTGCCAGCACTGAGACGTCTCTACCACCACTGGATCCACAGGACTTCCCACCCACTGGCCTGTGATATTCCTGCATTTGGCGTCATTGCATGTGTGTCGTGAGTAAGAAGAAGACTTTATAGATTGGTATCAGACATATGGGCTAAGACTGGACTTATAGACTTGATCTGGACTGGACTGGGATGTGTTCTCAATATTCAACTGCTCTTGTATATAAAGTGTTCTGTTATACACATGAGTGTCTACGAACTTGTTTCTCTAGTTCACCCAGACTAACACACCCACTTTATACCATTCTGCCAGGCACTGATGGCCTCATCTCCCTTCAACTGTAGACCAGAAATGCACCTCTTTCCTTTTCAAACTCTTTCCTTGAGCTAATCATTCCTTTTAATCTTCTGAACTTGTAGACTTCTGACAAAAAGCTTGCTGAGTACTGAAGAGCTTTGCCTTGCTCCAACTGTCTATTTCATTCAACCTTCTAAAATTCTCTTTTCTACCAGCCACCATCAATCCTTCCATTTATATTGTGTTTCTGGATATATCTGTTTCACACTCCACTTCTCCACACTGCCATCTTGCTCTCTGCTTAGCTCTGTTTTCTATTTCTTTTCAAAATAAATGGTTTCTTTCATCTCTCATGGATGTCCTCCCTTCCAACTCACCAACCACCCCTCTACTTGCTCGGTGAAATACTATCTCTCCCCATTAATCTTTCTGCTTGGAAAATAGAATGAAAACCTTCCATCTTACCCATCTCTGCCTTAGTGCGAAGCCAATGCATGTGAACACCACATTAAAAAATTACTGCTCAGCCACTATTTCTGTTTTCCTATCTTCTGTGCTAGACCTTTGTCTTCTTTTTTCTTTTTAAATAGTCTTGTTGGCATGTAATTCACATACCATACAATTCAATAATCCCATCAAATCAAAAAGCTGTAGAATCATCCCTAGAATCAATTTTAGAACAATTCTTCTTTCTTATATTTATTGCTATTAACTCCCCACTCTCCCCAAACCTTCCCGTGCTATGCCCCCCAGAAACTATTCATCCAGTTGCTGTCTAAAATTTACCCATCCTGGGTTTCCTATACAGAAAAACATGCAAACAACAACAAAGTCCAACAGAGAAAAACCTTCCGTCGAAAAGAAAGCAGCAACTATTAAAAACTAGAACAAATTTAAAATGGGTCAAAAGGGAGACCAAGTGTAAGGTGCTAAATTTTAAGCCCACTTCATCTGTAACAAGCCACTTTCCAATGCACTCTGCAGGAGCGCACAGCTAGTCACATCCCTAGTCCATTGTCTGAGGGATTCAGCAGAGGTTTAATCCACGTGTATTTCCCCTTCACTCTTTTTTCTCAAGCTGAAGTAATTCAAAAATGGGTCCAATGGGGGATCAAATGATAAGATATTCTATTTCAAGCCAGGGACATCTGCGAATGGACCCTCTCTGTATGATAAGAAGGCTATTCGTTTCCCTCCACAATGGTCAGCAGGGATTCACCAGAGGTTAAATCTATGCGTGAACCCTGCAAATGGATTTGAGGCTTCCATTATCATCCACAGTCTTCACAAACTGAGTGTTCACAACTTAGACTCAGATTTCATTCCCTCCTTTGGATTTGGATTTTAACCTCACATCAAGCTGAGGGCCGAAAAGGATTCATCAGGCCCAAACTTTCAATAAGGTCACAGCCTGATGATGCCTCTTTGAGGGTGTGGCCCGCTTCTAAGAGAAACCCCGGGAACCTCTCTCTCCTCCTTTCAGCTTCCTGTTTGCTTGGATTCTCCAGGAGCAGCCCCATGAAGGCCAATGAGCCTGAGGGTCGTTGGCTCCCTGCTGTGTCCCAACCACCACTCTGCACCCACCAGCCAGTGATCTTGCTTCCCCCTTCAGCTTTCTGCGTCATCAGCCTGCAGCTACCTGAGTCTGAAGTAGGCCCCCGTTAGCATCAGACTCATGGACTGAATTGGACTGAGCTGAGATGCTTTCTTGATATAAAATGACTTAATGATAGAAAGTTCTTTCTTAATCCAAAGACCAAAAATAAGGTTCCACCAATATTCTTCAAAAAGGAAAGGGTAATATTTTGTGGTGGTTACATAATCTGTTGTCAACTTGAGACTGAAGAGTGAAGAGGTGGAGGTTAGCTTGCCAATCAGGTTGCAGCTTGATGACTTCATTTGGAGGCACTAAAGATAGAAATAGTTCGCTGGAGGCAGGAGACAGGCTCACTCCCTTGAGAGACATTCACATTGACAAGACTCATGGAGCTGTGCTAGAGGCCTGAAGTCAGAGGAGCCACATGGGGACCCCAGCCAGTGCTGAGATGCTTCCACCACCACTGGATCCACAAGACTTCCCACCCACTGGCCTGGGATCTTCATGCATTTGGCATCATTGTGTGTGTTGCATGAGGCTGATAAGGACTTTGTAGACTGGTATCAGACATATGGGCTAATCTCAGACTTACGGACTTGGTGTGGACTGGGCTGGGATGTTTTCTAAATATACAATTACTCTTTGATATACACTGTTCTCTTATACACACACATACACACACGAGTGTCCCTGGATTTGTTTATCTAGTCAGCACGGACTAACACATTATGGTACCAGGAGTGGGTGCGAACCCATGTGGACATGATGGACAAACACATATCCCTAAGCATCAAAGTAGACAAACAAAAAGAGAAACAGGAAGAGTTACAAAGGCCTTGTTGCTAATTTATCAGAAGGTATATTTTACATGAAATATGTAGTGTTGTGGCCTCTTGTGCCTGTTCTTGTAATAAAGCATTTAAAATATTTTAAATATATATCTCATTGCATACTCATCACTAAAAGAACATACAAAGCACAACTAAATGGTTTGTCATTATTATAAAAATAAAGACAGGATATACACCAAATAGGGATATATATGTGGAGCGAGGAATAACTATAACACACAAAAACCGCTTCACACTTAACAGAATGAAAGCAAATGAGCACAGAACATGGTCTTGAGTTTCCCAACACATGTGGTAATGAAGGAAAACCAGGAAGGCTATGGAGACATGGGTTTTTTAACTACTTTTTCTTCTGTAAAGATGTAGGTACAGAAATGGTTGCTACCTTACCATGAACTGGGAGATGAAGGTATCTCTGGTCTGAGCATCCCCTTATTATTTGGAAAGTACTTCCTCAAGGTTTTATCATACAATCCCCAAAGTCTCTAACACCTCAGCTATCTGAAGGCCTAGGCATCTTACTGAGCTCTGCCTCCGCTTTGGACCTGCCTTCATCCTTTCATGCAGTATGGCCTGGACACTGGAGGACCCTGGCCATAGTGTTTACCACATTGGACATACCAACTCCTTGCTCCTTTTCTTTACTAGACTCACATCTTGCTTAACAAATTCAGTGACATCCTAGGAAAAATATGGAAAAGAAGCTGAGAGAGTAGAGTGGAGAGGAAACTTCAGGTTCTCAGCTTCCACCCATCTTTAGCCCTCACAGTTAAGGAGCTTTTCCTTTGGTGCCCTTCTCTGAACCTACACCCCCATGTACACCCTGACTTTAGTTTTTCTGCTGTAAACCGCCTTGCACTTCACCACAAGAGTGCTATCAGTGGGGCTCTTCAGCCACCAGCAGGCTTCTCTTCTGTAAACTGATTGACTGCTCTTCACCTTCTGCCCCTGTAAACAGTCCTGGCAGGCACGTCTCAGCACCTTGGACAGCCTCTGTCCCTGATGGCTTTTCTAAAAGAGGCCTTAATATCTGCTTGCTGCAAACAGACTATTTTTAGCCTCCATTATCCTCTACTCCATTTCTTTACATCCCATCCTTTCCATTGCTTCTTCACAAATCCACTGACATTTTTTTCTTTGTATGAATGTTTAGCCTATTATTCTAGCTCATAGCTGGTTTTGGACATGAGCCATGGCGCCCGAATGGACTTGACAATGACAAAAGTTTGGGAGTCTTTTCAAAAGTTCCACCTACTGTTGTAAATAATATCCTCCAAATATAAAGGAGGGAATGGTATCAAAGCTTAAACTGTTAGCACCTGGTTTGCAAAAGGATGCGGATGACACTGGAAGCCCAAATTCCATTTGCAAGGTAAGCTTCTGGGGAATTCCCTGACCATCGTTAAGGAGGTGTGATTTGAATTCTCTTGTTATCAGACAGGGAGCACTGTAAAGCTGATCACTACAGACGAAGTTAGGTGAAAAATGTAGTATGCTATCGTTTGATCTTCCTTTTAACCCATTTGATAGCTATTTTTTTAAGGGATGGGGAAATATACATGGATCGAGCCCTGGAGAAGCCCCTCTGACTCTGGGCCAGCAGCATGAATTGCTTTGCTAACACGCAGAAAGCATTGGAAAGTGGATTGCTGCAGATGCAGCTTGGTTGAACCTTAATCTTCCTCAATTGAGCAATTTTTAATTTGTTCTGGTTTATTTATATATGTACATATATTTTTTTCTGCTTTCTTTTCAATCGAGGTTTTTTTCCTCTGCTTGACTTGGTTATTGTTAGCTTGTTTTTTTTTTTTGGAGGGGGGAGGTAGTTCTTCTGTATATTTCATCCAGAATAGGTAAATCTATAGAGACGGTAACTGAATCAATGGTTCCTGGGCAGAGGGGGGAGGGAGGCATCACAGGGGAGGTTGAGGAAAAATGGGGAGCTCATAACAATAAGCACCAGGAAGAAGAAAATATTTGAAAACTGATGATGGTGATGACTGGGCAGCCCTTCCTGATGTGACTGAACTATTGAATTGTGTATTGTGTGGATTATTGGCAGTAAAACTGTGCAGGAAAAGTTCCAGCTGCCTACTGTCTACATGGCTGTCTGGGCCATCTAGTGCTGCTGCCACAGAAATATCCCAAGAGGATGGCGGAAGCAAACAGAGACTTATTTTCACCGTTTGCAAGTCCAAGTGCAGGGTACCAGCATGAGCACCCGGGGCAGGCCTCCTCTGTGTCCTGCTTCACAGTTTAGAGGAAGGCTCCTTGGCTCCCATTGGTATGTGTAGGCCTGTTCGCTGAGTGTCTCGAAGGCTCTGGAACAGGGTCCCTGGGCTCAGGCCCTGACTCTGCTCTCAGCTCTTCTTTCTGGAGGTGGCAGACCCCTGATTCGCTGTGCGCATTGCTCTCCTTTATCTCTTGTGAGACGCAAGGTGCCTTGGACAGAGAGTCTGGGCCGGGACAGGATTCAGGTTACCACACCTGCCTCTCGGCCATCACCAGGTCGTTACATACCTACAGAATGTGACATCATCCTGTACCTGGCAAACCACAGCATCACAGCTAAGCCAGGTTGACACGCAATTTGGCCGGTGGGGGAGGGTGGCAAGGAGCAAAACACAATTTGATCCATGAGATTGACTTGGGGGGGTGCAGCTCTAGCCTTTGTGAGCCTTCATTTTCACCTCTGTGGAAAAAGGAGGAACTCCTGCCCCGTCTGGCAGAGTCCGTCAATGAGACGCTGGGCTCCAAGCCTTCCGTTGTGTATAAGACGCCTGGAGATGCACAGTCAGAAGCCCCTGGGATCGCATTGCTTCATTTCCTTTTCTTCTGCTTGACGACGCTGCCTCTTGGAGTCGGACCCCAAATGCCTCCCACCCTATCTGTTCCACCCCCTGACAGGCAGTCGGACCAAGCGCTTTCCTCTAAAGCGGGCCTATGCACACTGCTTTAGCACTGACACAGCCCTTTCTCACAGACAGCCCTTCAAGCAGAGAACAAAATCAAATCCAAGTGGCATAATCATCAGGGCCATTTTACAGATGAAGGCGCTAAGACCCAGAGAGGCTCCTATAAACATGACACCAAGTCTCCAAGATCCAGGCCTCTCATGCCAGCCCCAGCGCAGTCACACAGCAGGACGCCTGAGAAGCGTTCATTCCATCGGCCCAGTGGGGACCCCTGGGCTCACCTCCCCTGCTCCCACACTGTGGGGGTGGGGGTGAGGGTGGGGGTGTCATCCTCTCGAACGCTCAACACGCTGTAGGCTGGCATCTGTTCTCCAAGGGGAAGAAGCCACTTGGCACTACAGTTCTTCCCCAAGAAAGACACAGCTTGCCACCCCCACCCCCAGTGCTGCCTGGGCCCCCCTCCTCCAGTGCCCTTCTGTGCATCAGATTATCGGTCATGTGGGGGTGAGCACCTGACTCCCTCACAGTCTCTGGACATGACACATGTGCCCCCTTCTCCCTCTCAGGGCTTCCTCTTACAGACTCGATTTGCTGAGCGCCTCTGAGAGGAGCCTTCTCCGCGCTCCAGTGGGATGCAGTCACCCCTCTCTGGGCCCCCCTGGGGTCCGGGGCTCCCCAGTGTGGGACTCAGCACTCTGCCCTGTCCCTGCCTCCTCCCTCAGACCCTGAGCTCCCCTCCTCCGTCTGCCTCCCACTGCTTGGAGCTGCAGGAGCGGCTGCGCGTGCTGGAGCTGCACATGCCCAGGTGTGTGTGCAGCCTCTACGGCGGGCGGTGCTGCTCGGGGCTGCATCCAACCAGGAGGAGGGAGCGTGGTGGGGGGACTGGGACAAGCCTGCACAATGCTGACTCCTCTCGCTTAAGAGGGGGTCTGGGTAGGCTGTGGCTCCCTGTGCCAATGGCTGAGAGATACCAGAGAGAAGCTGATTGAGAGGGAAGAAGGGGCTGTCTGCATGGGAAATAGGACACAGGCACATCACATGAGAGCTGCAGACTCTCCTGGAAAGGGCAAGGGTGCTACCCTGGGGTGGCAAAGGGGAGGGGTGAGGATCTAGATTAAAATAACTCGTTAAACATGGACTCTTCTTTGGACTCCATTTGAATCCCAGACCAGACTCCTGGGTCAGGGTCTGTGGAAGAACGGAGAGGGGCAGTTTGATAGAATCTCTCCTCCTCCCCTACCTAAGTGGTTTTGACCAAGTCAATGCCCCTCTGGTAACCGGGTGCCCTTTTGCTATGAGTGGTATTGTGTCCCCCTACAATGCTAAGCTCACATGCTAAGTAGCTATGAATGTGCCCTAACTTGGAAAGGGAGCCTTTGCAGATGCGACCATGCTAAGATAATGTCACTAGTGTGGACCCTGCTTCCTCGGATTGATGCTCTTCTGAAAAGAGAGAGCACAGGCACAGAGAGTAGATGGCCATGTGGAGATTGAGGTAGAGGCTGGAATTACACCCACTTCTCCCTGATCAGCACGGTTACCTTCCAAAGACCCTGTGAAAATGGGCATCGCATAAAGACGGAGATTGACGACGTCAAATGGCAAAGTGGAAGATGACTACATCGCAACACAACTGCCATAGGATATCACGACATAGTTGCCAAATCACATCATTCCATAATGGTTGGATCACATCATTACATAATTTCCAAACCATGGCCCAGCCAAGTGGACACGCAGTCCTCCCATCAGGCAGTGTTACCCTCCCCTCTCACTTTGGAATGGATTGCTGTCAATCACACATTGCTTTACAGAATAACTGGCCAGTGGATGGTGAGAGCATTGTCACAAAGGCAAAATGTCAGGTAGCAAGATGGTCAAGTGGACAAGGTGGATTCAGACACAAGCAAGGAATGTCAGAATGGAGAAGCAAGAAGAGGTCATTCTCTAGGGGCTGCGGAGGGAGTCTAGGAGAATACACCTGTTTTGTTAAGTCAGTCATGTGGTAGTGGGTCTCAGTAGTCTGAAGAAACTAAAACTCCTTCCAGTATCAAAAGAAGTAAATAGAATGGCCCTGAAGTCCTTAACGTTACATGATCTCTCTTTTAAATATTAGGGGGTAATGAGCTCTGTCTGAAATAATGATTCTTCATTTCTCTTAAATGGGAAAAAGGTAACAATAGGGATTTCTTTAAGAGCTAACTTTCACAAGGAATTGAAAACAACCCAAGATTCCATCAACAGATGAGTGGATTAAAAACTGTGGAACATCCACACAATGGAGGACTGTGCATCCCTAAAAGGCAGTGGTGAACACATGGAACACATGGCCACATGTGAAGAACTGGAGGAAATTATGCTAAGTGAAATAAGCCAATCACAAGACGATAAGTACAGCATGAGTCTGCTGAGGTAAGCTTTAAAAATGCAAAAGGGCATAGGGTATGTCTATAAGTATTTCCGGGTGAGGTCCAAGTAGTATGGGCAGGGGTCAGACCCAACCCAGGCATACATATGGCAGCCAACTTAAAAGGCGGGAGAAAGAAGGAAAGAAAGAGAGAGAGAAAGAGAAAGGGGTAGCACGGGAACAGGGCACTAACTAACCCAGCTCAGGGAGAGAGGCACTTCTGGATTAGGAGCAAATGAAGAGGGAAGGAGAGGGAGTGGAACACTTTGTGGTTCACCAAGCCCAGGGGACAATATTCTGACTCCAAGATGCCAATGCACAGAGAGGACCATAGGGTGGACACCACCATGAGACACGATGTCCCTCACTGAACCATAGTGCGATGGGAGCAGTGCAGGAGCTGTGCCTGATGTGACCCCATCACACTGGGACCAAACACTAAGGGTGTGTAGCAGAGCAGCACGGAGAGCAAAGCTATGAAGTCTCTGAGGAATACCAAGAATAGACTTTGGGGCCAGGGCGTGGCACTCCATCAGACTTGATTGGAGAACATCCATAAAGGTCAACAACCAGACCTGGAACTTTTTATAGGCTTTTCTTTTTTTGCTGTTGACTTTGTTGTTGGTTGTTTTGTTTTGCTATAATGTTTTGCTTTGTCTTATTTTGTGTTCATCATTGTCACTGAATGTTTATCTAGATAAGATTGGTGGGATAAATAATCTGGATGAAAAAACAATGGGACTGACGGTTCCTAGGGGACACAGGAGAGGGCAAGGCAGGAGGAAGGAAGGTGGGATAGGGAGGTGCCAATAAACCCAGGAACAAGGGAACAACAAGTAAGCTACAGTCAATGGCCAGGAGGGTATAGAACGTCTGCTGGGGCTTGATCAAGGGCAATGTTACTGAGAGGAATTACTGAAACCACAATCAAGGCCAAACATGACACAAGTGAGACAAGAAGAAAGTAAAAGGAAATAGGGGGAACTGAGCCCCGGAGGCGTAGTGGTTGTGTGCGGGACTGCGGCCCACAGGGTTGGTGGCTCGTATCTAGTAGCAGCTCTCTAGGAGCAAGGCTGGGCCTCCTACTCCCACCAGAGGGCAGTGATGCCCCCCACACACACAAAAAAACAGAAAACAAACAAAAAAAGAATAGGGGAAAGAACTAGGAGGCAAAGGACATTTATAAAGATCTAAATATAGGCATACATAAAAATATATTTATATGTAACAATAGGGAAATAGATCTATGTACATATACTTATTTGTTAAGTATTAAAGCAGCAGATGGACATTGGGCTTCAACTCAAGTACTCCCTCAATGCAAGAACACTTTGTTCTAACAATCTGGCATTCTGTGGTGCTCACCTTCCTGAAGACAAAATGGGTGCATAAGCAAATGTAGTGAAGAAAGCGGAGGATGCCCAGCTATCAAAAAATATAGTGTCTGGAGTCTTAAAGACTTTTAGATAGACAAGGGACCATCGAGCTGAGAAGAGACAAAGTCCACATGGAAGAAGTACACAAGTCTGTGTGATCATGAGGTATCAGTGGGATCAGGTATCTGGCATCAAAGATCCCAAACAACAACAAAAAAAATCATAAGGATGTGAATGAGAGGGAGGGTGGAGTGGAGACCCAAATCCCATATGTAGACATTGGACATCCCCTTGCAGAAGGATCACAAGGAAAAGAAGAGGGTGCAGTATAGCATCGATGAAATGCACTACTCTCCTCTAGTTCTTTAGTGCTTCCTTCCCCACCGCCCCATTGTCATGATCTCAATTCTGCCTTATAAATCCAGCTACACCAGAGCATGTACATGGGTACAGATCAGCGCTGGAAACACAGGGAATCCAGGACAGATAAACCCCTGAGGAACAATATTGAGAGGAGCGATATCAGGAGGGTAAGGGAGAATGGGGGAATCAATCACAAGGATCTACATACAACACCCCACCCCAGGGGGACAGACAACAGAAAAATGGGTGAAGGGAGACAGTGGTTGGTGTAAGACATGAAAAAAACAATAATCTATAAGTTATCAAGTGTTCATGAGAGAGGGAGGAGGGGAAAATGAACTGATACCAAGAGCCCAAGTAGAAAGAAAATGTTTTCAACGTGATGATGGCAACATATGTACGAAATGTGCTTGACACAATGGATGGATGGGTTGTGATAAGAGCTGTAGGAGGTCCCAATCAAATGATTTTTAAAAACAAAGTTAAGTTTCCCCAGGTAAGAAGTTCACCCATTGTACCCTCTTTTCTGCTACTCTCTTTCTGTGACAGCTTTCCTTGGGCAGAGGTGCTGGCCAGCTTGTGGCCATGAGACTGGTTCTGAAGAAATGGGTAGTAGAGATGGGATATTACCACTTTAGAAACAAGCCTTAGTGCAAGTGGGCAGGCCCCTCCTATCCCCTTTTCCCATCTGCCAGCTGGGTGCCAATGACAATGATGGCAGAGATGGAGCAAGCCTGGGCTCCTTCATCACCCCATGGAAAACAGCCACCTCCAAGGGTCATGCTCACCTTCTACCCACTCCCTGAGCAAGAAGTGCAATCTCATGGGGTGAGCCCTGGACCATGGCCCTGTAATATCTACTGAGTGCTGTGTGCTGGTTTGCTGCCTGCCTGCAGGATTCTGAGCCCCTTCGGGCCCAGGAACAGACTTTATTCTTCTTAGTGTCTCCAGTGTCTACCTTAGTGCCTGGTTAGTCATATTAAATCATGCTCCATTGATTTGGCAAGATATATATATATATATATATATATATATATATATATATCCTTCAATAGTCCCTTCTAAACCATCTTCTCTGTGGCCCTAACAGTGTCTGATGCTAAAGGCCCTGTGACTCCCTTCACTCAGCCACGAGAAGTTCCTAACTGGTAAAACCGCCAGAGGTAAGGGGACCTTGTTAACTGTTCTCCATCAGAGGGACCCTGGTGGGGGAGTGCTGTTAAATGTGTGGGTAGCTTTGGTTGTCAGGGATGGATGACTGAAGGGCATTCCTGGCACCTGGTGCTCTCCTTGCCCTGACCCTGGAGTTTCCGGTGTTGACACTTCTGGGGCCAGCTCCCATTTCCACTTGCCCTCCTGCCCCACCAGCTGCTGACATCACCCTGTCTTTCCCCTGCCTACACTCTCCTCCTCCCACGCTCCACTCTTTGGCCTGCTTCCGGCAGCGCCGACATGGCAACCTGGCCTGGCCTGGGGAGGCCTCAGACTTGTGTGCAATGGGCTTCCCTCTGCCCACAATCCTTTGCCACAGAGAAGGACTTCCCAAGACAGCCGTCGGCTCCCAGTGAGCTGTGGGGCTACAATGCTGCAGGGAACGTTGAGTTTTCATTCCACTCAGATTGCTGCTGATCCTCAGCCCGGTGCGTGGTGTACGTACACACACACACACACACACACACACACACGCACACACACCACCTCCTTCAAAGTACACCCACGCTGGCGAGAAGCCCCACTTATGTGCATCAGATTCCAGGGTCCTCACCACACTGGGAGCAATGCACTACTTCCTTTCAGACTGAGTTACAGACCTCAGAACCTCACAGGGGCAGCTCTACCCTGGTCTAAGGCTTGCTGAGTTGACCTGGACTCCCTTCAAGGCGGTGACTTTAGTCCTCTGGTTAGAATCGGTACTTGAAGGGCAGTTAATGCCTTCTTCCTTTATCATGGTTCAAGCTAGGGCTTCTAGCCCCCATTCCTAACCACACCCCCAACCTGCTCTTTCCAGTAGGGCTGTTATCCCGCTGCTCCATTTCCCAAAAAACCTCTGGGTTCCTATCTCAGAAGGGCAGTCACTAGGTCTCCCTTGTGGTCTCCTGGTCTCATCCATCAGCAGAACTTCGCCACAATCCTGTCCATCAAGGGGACACCGCAGCAGAGAGACAGCAGCCAGGGGGTCCTCCTTAGCAGGATAAGGAGTAGAAGGCACGCTGTCTTTCACCAGGCAAGCTCTGCGTTTTGTTTACTTTGACTGGCCTGCTTAGCAAACTACACTGGGGGGGGGGGGCAGGGGGTGGGAATGGGGGGCTTTCCCCAGGCTCACGTCCACCAATGCCACAGGTTGCTTCTCAGCCTCCCAGGATGCTGAGCAGAAGCAGCAGACATTCTGGCCCTGCCTCCCATGGATGGAAGCCAACTCTTTCTGATTTTCCTACCTCCACCCGTCAGTGTCTTCCGGAGCCTGGATGGTGTTGGTGCTGACAATCAGAGCTTCCAAATCACACAGGCTCCAGGCCGATGGTCTCCATTACAGAGCTCCTACTCTGCTTCCTCTAAGGACTCTTTTGAAGGCTACTTCTCTGAGCATTGCTCCCAAATCCCCAGATCCACAGGCCTCCCTCCACTGCAACCCGAAGTGAAATGTAAAGAAAAACACCTTCAAAGTGCCATCAGCTCATTGACATCTTCCAGAGTGTTCTGTGGATTATCCATGAGCAAATGCAGTGAAGGGGAATAGGTAGAATTGTGTGGTCAAGATTTCTCTAGCGCCGGAATGCCCAAAGGTTTCAATATACTAATATGAGCAATGTCTTTCCAAGAAAGAGATGTGGTCTATGGAGTGCCCGAAACTCATTTGCAGACTAACCTTAGTTAGTCTTGGAGAATTGTATTCTTTGAGAGAGACCTTGATATCAACTGAATGATTAATAAAGCACCTGGTAGACCAAAAAAAAAATTTTTTTAACACTCACTGCCATTGAGTGGATTCTACCTCCTAGAACTGCCTTGGTGGGTTTCTGAGGCAGGAAGTCTTTACAGGAGTGAAAGGCCTCTCTGTCTCTCCTGGGGCCGAGCTGGTGGATTCAAACTGCTGACCTTGCAGTTAGCTGCCTCACAAGTCACCCATGACATCACCAGGGCTCATTCTGTCTTTCTGCTGGGATTTCCCAAGCAGTATTTCCCCAAAGGATGCTCAAAGGGTGGGTTCTGAATTATACAAAATCCTTTCTTCTGGAGAGACTCCCCCCACATACTCCCCTGAGTCCCTGGCTCACCTAAACACAAGGGCCAATGACACAGAAGAAGATCCACAGAAGAATGCTGGAGCCCAAGAGGAGACAGCCCGGGACCCCCACATCCACATTACTGCCATCTCCTCATATGTTCACTCCATGTCTTGGATGACTTTTCTGTAGAGTTTGGATGTTATTAATACATGCCTCTCAGGTTCCTACTGAGACTTAGATACAGGAGACTAAGTTTGTACTACCACACTTTATAGCTTATAAACAAAGTTTCATCCATGACCCTAAAGAAATACTTCTGCTAGATTTCACAAGGCCAGTGACCTCTTTGTGGATCGAGTGAAAGGAGCAGAGAGGGGCGGGGTCAGGGTGGAGGGGGCCCTGTCTTAGACAACCTCACATAGCTAGTCTCTGTGCTCATCCCCTCCCAAACCATGGCAGTGCCTGGATCCCCCAAAGGAAAAATGTCATCAGGAGACAGTATTCAGTAAGCAATGGATTCGTCAACCAGCCTACTATGTCTTCAATAAGTGCATGAATTAATCAACCAGCCAATTAATTGGGTGCCATCCCAAGAAACTCAGGAGTTAACTCAGCCCACATAGTTTTGGCGAGAACAATAGCCGTCAAGGTCAAGTGGCTTCAGACATCCAGTTGTACCGCCTTCTCGGGCTAGCAAACCTCCTCTCCTCCCTTGGGACAGGATTATGGCAGGGAGAGAAAGTTCATTAGTGGACCCCCTTGTTCACATGCTCCAAGCTTGACCCCAGCTTATCAACAGAACAAGATGGTTGCAAGGTCCTGGAGGGCAGGTTCGGTGTCCTCCCAGGAGGATGGTCATTAGACAGCAATTAGGATCTTGGAAGTGTGTCAGGAGCATGAATGATGGTGAGGATGAGGGCAGAAGCAGGCTTGGCTCAAAGGAGGAAAGGTCAGATGGTCCACACCCTCTCCCCACTGGGTAATAATCCATGTAGAAGCCCTTCCTGTTAAACAGTGTGTTTTCCTCCATCATATGCACTGTGCCTTATGACTAAGTGGCTATCAAGAAAATCAGACTAGATATAGCAGCCCTCCCTCCCTATGCATGGTGCCATCTAGGAAAGGAGAAGGATAAAAACGCATTATCAAAATGAATACGGAGAAAGCACTTCGTTTTTAAGCAATTGGTTTAACCCAGAGCATGTTCCCCCAGACACCCTGTGCTTGTGGTGGTGTCTGTGCCTCCAGTTCGTTCTCCGTGTCCAGCCCATCTTCAGCATCCGTCCATTGGATCACCTCCACAGCGAGACCGTCCTCTCACATCTACAGCCTCTTGTGGTCCCAGGAGTGTGCCACCAGAGAGTCAGAAGAACTCCTCTCCATGCCCACACTTTGTGAGGGGGTTCAGGAGCCCCCAAGGGGTAAGGAAACTTGTCCACCCTCAGGCATCGATGAGTGGTGGACCTGCGGGCCAAAACCAAGGTCTTTGTCCCCGGTACCCAGGCTGAGTGGAATGAAAAGGAAGAGAACTCCATGCCCTACCCCAGGCCCACCTCACTGATGCTGGAACTCTGGGCAGAGGGTAAATGGGCATCAGGCATCAGACAATTGTGTGTGTGTGTGTGTGTGTACATGCGCGTGCACGCACTGGGGTAGAGGTGCACTATGTCAGAGGGCACAGATGCTGGTGGACAGGTGATTTTAATTGTGCCAGGAGATCGTTGCAAACAGCTCCATGTGCTAAAGCAACCGGTGAGTGGCAGAGTGCTACATTAGCATCCTGCCTGCATGTCACTGAGAAGGATAACTATTCACTAGCTCATGCAACTGATACACAACGCCTCTCCCAGAACCCTGGCATCTCTGGCGTTCGTACATCCTCGCGTGATTCCAATAGGGAACTCCTCCTGGTGAACAGGAACCAGTCATTGTAATGAACTCTGGAGACTGTTTCCATAAGCCGATGAGCTCCAGAAACGCTGGCTGAGGGGCCACTGTGAGTCAGGCCCGGTCTTGGCTTGGCAGGATGAGACGGTTAACTCAGAGATGCTTCTAACACTCCCAGGCCTCCCAGTCAGGCATGGGAGGAGAGGAGCACGCACCACAGGAAGGACTGGCCGGACATGAAAAGTGGTCCAAGGGGACAGTAGTCCTGTAACTATGCCCCAAACGGAGAGACTCTGGCGATAAACATGCCCTGTTCGTCTGAAATAGTCCAGATTTAGTCTTTAGCTACAACGTATGCGCCAATCAATACCAAAGATGAATTAAACTGATGAAAATTGACCCCAAAGCCAGTTATTCTTTCCAGACCAGAAATTTTCATCAATAATGGAGAATTAAAAGATGCCACTAAGTTCCGATACCTGCACTGCACATAGTTCAATCACAGGTAGTGAGAATAGATTAAGAAGGAAGAGATCTTGCCAAGGAGCTGCTGGGCTAGTCTCTTGGCAGGCAGAAAGGCCCAGAGATCGAGAGAGTTGCTAAAGCTGCTAAGGGGCACCGCCCAACCCAGACCTCCAGAACTAACCACCACTTCCCTCTCCACCGGCTTAGTGCGGAGGACCAGGAAGCGGTCCACCTGCTGAGCAGACTGGGAATCCCGTTGATGGGCCCCAGAAGGCTGCCAGACAAGGCATTTGACATGGGCGGGCGGGAAGGAGAAACACAGGCTCTGAGGCCTTGTGGAAGGCTGGGGAGTGCAGACTGACTTACTGAAGGCGTTTGAGCAGGAAGGGAAGCAATTCTAGGCGGATTCCTGGGACCAGGGGGGAGCTGGCTTTTTTTTTTTTTCTTTCTTTCAGAAGGCCTGTGTCTGAGGTTCACCGTCTCAGCAGCAGAAACAGAGACCAGGGAGCCAGGACACACAGAGCTAGCCCTTGCAGAGTCTTTGCTTCACCTTATGCGTGCTTCCCCTGTCTCCAGTCTCCCCCATCCCCAAGAGCGTGGTCAGACACCACAGCAGGAATGCAGGAGTCATTGCGCTGAGTGACACTGGGGATGTGGCAGGGAGGCAGCACAGTCCAGCCATGCCTGGGGCTGAGCACGGCTGCTCATTCTTCTGTTCCCTGATTCCATTTCCTAGGGCCTGACTATACTTGAGATCCTACTCAGAATGGGAGGGGGGCTTAGGGGGAGGATGCGAAAGAAAAGACCTTGGCTATTAAAGCACAGTCCCTTTCCTCAAGAGGAGAAGCCAGGAGATCAGACCTCCTCCCAGCATGCAAGCAACAAGGATGTGTTCTCTGAGTACTTGAGATGAACTATATGGGGCCATCACCCCTGCCCAGGAAACTCACCGCTCAGTGTGGGAGATCACAGCAGGCCCGGGGCTTGGGGGCTCAGCTGCTTTGGGGCCCCAGGAGGAACTTCGCTCCTGGCATGCATGTGACAGAGTCTTGCTCCCAAGGAGAAGCTGCAGCCTAGCAGCTGCCAGCCAGGCCCCTGCGAGGAGACCATGAAGTGCTGCTGACTGGGGTTCTAACCACGGGCGCATCCGCAGGCAGCCGCCTTCTGGGAGTGGGATAAGAACGAGCCGGAGTCATGCTCAGACCGAGGGTCAGGGAGGGAAGGGGACCGTGCCCTTGGAAAAGCTGCTTGAGAACAACAGAAACCGCAGGCGAGGCCCCACAGTGGCTGCTGCGCAGCCTTGGGCTTAGAGCAGAATTTGGGGGGGACCATGGAGGTTCCAAATGGCACCGGGACATGGCTGGCGGCACCTTCCTGGGAATCTGAGGCCTTGGTTGGAAGGCAGCAGAGAGGATGCCGGAGGCTACCCAAATGAAGCAGGGCCTCCCTTAGGCGCCCTGTCACGTCTGCGGAGGGGTAGTGGGGGTCATGGGAACCCTGTGAAGGCTCAAGTGCTGAGAAGAAGAGGGTGGATCTGACCATGCGCCATGGGGACACTTTGGCTAGAAGGTGGAGCTCTGTGGCTTGCTCCCATCGAGGAAGCGGACGAAGAGCCTGGCTTTGACTCTGCCCTCTAGCCGGGCCCCCGTGCAGGTGTCTCGGTCACACTTTGCTCCTGTGGGAAATGACGTTAGCACAGAGTCGGGGATTCCTGAGAAAAGTTCCCGGCCACACTCAGCGGGTGTTGATTCCTCTGGGCAGGAGCTAACCCTTTCCGGTCAAGGTTGATGGCAGAGAAGGGCTCTAATGAGCTCCCACGCTGGATAGTCCTTATGCTGCCCAAAGCAGCCCCCATATACACACATCCAGTAGCTGGGTTGGGAGACAGATTGAGTCGATCTTATGGTCCCAAAGACGCAAAGCTCAGACATGACTGCAGGTTCACTGATCTAGCCTCTGCCCCCCACAGCTAAGGAGCCACCATGGGGCCCGAAGACAAGCACACAGGGGGAGGTGGCCCACAGCTGGGTTGGAATCTCACTAGGTCTGTGACCTCTGTCTTCTTTTTCAAGGGAAGAAAACAAACTCACTGCCACCGAGTCGATGCTGATGCCTGGCGACGCACTAGGGCAGGGGTGGGACTGCCCCTGACTGTTTCTGAGACTCTAACTCCGTACAGGAGTAGAAAGTGCAGCCTGTCTCCTTTCATCTCCATAGGCGCTCTGAATGTCTAGGTCTAAGCTCAACTCTAAGGCTGAGACACACAGTGACAGTGAAGAATCCCAAGTGCAGTATGGGCGCCCAAGAGAAGTCCAGGGGACATTAAGGAAGGGGTTCACCGAAGCCCAGCACACAGGGCCTCAGGCAGCGGGCACAAGCTGGGTCCCCCACCCCTGGTGCTGCTGATCTTCTCTGGGGCTCTCTTGCACAAGCAGAAGAGTGTCAAAGGCCACTGGTCTGGTGTTAGTCTGAGTTGACTACAAAAACAAATCCAGGGACATTCATATAGGTCTAAGAAAGTGCTTTCTATCAAAGAGCAATCATTTATTAAGAAAACATCCCAGCCCAGCCCAGATCAAGTCCATAAGTCAGATATTCAAATTACCCCATATGTCCGGTACCAGTCTATAAAATCCTCTTCAGACTCATACAGCCATTTGAGATGATGCTAAGTGCAGGAAGATCAGCAGCTGGTGGGTGAAAAGTCTTGTGGATCCAAGCCTTGTGGTGGTGGATGCATCTCCAGGGCTCTGGCTGCCATCAGCCGGGCCTCATGTGACTTGTCAACGGGAATGTCAAGCAGAGAGTGTGTGGCCAGCCACCAGGGGGAAAGAGAGGAAGTTCCCAGAATCTTCACAAGAAGGCCACACCCACCAGGAGGCATCATCAGGCTGTGACCTGACTGACAGGCTAGACTCCACCTCTTCACTCTATCAGGTTGACCTGAACTTATGTAACCACCACAGGCCCTGAATCCCAAGATGCTCTCTGCTTCATGGGGAAAGATGTTCTCTGAAACCCAAGCAGCAGGGCCTGGGACATGACTACTGGCTTAGGGTGAGAGGTCAGAATCTCAATCCCAGTACTGTTTCTTCAAAGCAACCCCGGCACCTCCTGGACCTGGTGAGTGATGACACCTCCTGGGACGACTGGGAAGGTTCCGTGACTACACACCCTGGGGGCTCACTAACCATCTCCCTCCATGAAGCTCTTCCCAGAAGAGCATCAAGGAGGGTTTTGGAGGAGAGGGGACATTCCAGGCCCATGACTGTAGAAGAGGAGGGTGTTTTGGATCAGGCTGTGAGCACCAGACTGAGGCTGACCGTGTGTCTAATCAGGGGCCAGGAGAAGAGTCCTGCCCTCCTCTGGTGGTCCTCCCTCACACTGGCTGTGAAGAAAAGACACACAGGCTGCCCAGGGTGCCATGAGTCAGAGCACGCCACTCTTCTGCTAAAGGCCTTCCACACCAAAAAACCCCAGGGTGGTGGGCAGGTCTTCCCTGTCTCTGGCCACCCCTCCTCCTATGCTGCCTCTCACTGGCCCCACACTGCTCTTCTCACCTTAGAAATCCCTGCTTAACTCAGCAAGTGTCATTGAATAGAAGCATTATTCAATAGAAATATGCTGGCCAAATAAAAATTTAAAAGGTGAGCCATGCTGGTCATTTTTACCTTAAAATATTCTAGTTTCCACATTAAAAGGGTGTTTTTAAAAAAAGAAATTCAGTGATATATTTTAACTTTTCTCAATCTCTTGGTATCTCTGGGAAGCGGGGTTGGCTCCAGGGCCCTTAGAGATACCCAAGTCCTGGATGGTCAAGTCCCTGCTATGAAATGAGGTCTGCTGTGCATCTGGCTGACACAGAGCTTCCTGTACACTTTTAAATCACCTTCAGACAACTTACAATACAAAATACAATGCAAATGCTATGCAAACAGGCTCCCTCTTAACCTTTGAGAGATTGCTTTTGACACTTAATTGCTTTGGGGGAAGCTTTGCTTGTCCCCCACAGAAGCGAAAGGCACGCAGAACACAAGCAGCAAAGATGTGAGTGCAAAGGAGAGAGTGGGACTCAGACAGGGCAAGGGGGCAGGGCCTGGGCCCCGTGACAGGGAGGGAGGGGCGCCGACCTACGGAGAGCACTCCTGTCCGACACACCACTGCATCTCCGTAGGTCGGCGCCCCTCCCACCCGGTCTCGTGAGAAGCACAGGCGTGTGAAGTTCTCCCTCCACACACCCATCCTC